>CM025645.2:7184546-7197171 GCA_014621495.2 Entosphenus tridentatus
ACGACGTGGCGAGGTAACGACGTGGCGAGGCGAGACGCAGTGGCGTGATAACGACGCTATCAGCTCAGGGGGTGCGGCACTCGGTCAGATTGGGCCCCAATGTTTGATTCGTCTCGCACGGTCGAATCCAGGATGCGCACACGAAATCATTTTCATTAAGACGTAAATTTGAACCGCGTTTTAAACAAGTGTTGATGTTCTTTGGCACCGTTGTCGATGACAGATCTCATCGTGGTTGCCAAGGGGGCCCCAACTCGTAGCTTCGGCCACCAGGGGGGAGGGGGCAAGGCACCCCCCTGCCCCCCCTGCCTGCCCCCTCTGCCTGCCCCCCTCTGCCCCCATGCTCGTCACGCCACTGGCTCGACGGGACGAGAGTGGAGACTGGTCACGGAATGACAGCCAATGGAGGGAGCGCATCCGAGGGGAGCGACACTGCCGAGACGGAGCAGTCCGTGGACTGTTGCGAGATGCGATCGTGTCGGCAGCGCTGGACCACGAGGAGGCGTGACGTCACGGGGAAAGCTTTCATCCAACAGTGGATCGACAATGGCCGTTTGATTACCACGAATGCAATACACTCAATTAAAGTCGCAATAATTTTCAGGTGTATTTACAGTCCAATTTTACGATGGATGGGTGTGTTATTTTCTTGCACAGTCTCTTCATATTTGAACACAGTGTAGAGAGACAACCAGAGGTGCGGGAATGAAGAGTGTGGAATGCCCTGTGCGTGCAAGACTGGCAAAAATGTGCGTGTGATAGGATGGTGCAACCGCGTCGTTTGAGTTCCTGCCCAGAGGCAACACACGTGGTCAGTGATGAGTGACGTGTGCATGGATGCTGGACTACCCCTTTGACCATCACCGACCCACACTGACCAGGATGGTGAAGTATGACCAGATTGTCACGTTAACATCGCGATGTTGTTGACACGCGCCAACGTTGGCGAATAAAGCTCCTCACCGGTGACTTTTGATCAGTGAATTCAACGTCACATTAATTACGCGCGATATTCTAAAGATACAGTTGACAAAACGCACCACGATTCATGGAACCATATCATTATATTCCAAGCAACTTTTAACAAAATAACCTCTATTTTTATTTATTTCAATGCTGTAGGTCAAAAACACCTAAAGTTTCAACATACAGATATTTCATTGAAACAAAACCATAAGTACCAAATCTAAACCAATTTAAATCAGGGCTTCTGCCCTAAAACTGTGCACGTATCTTGAAAAATGTATTAACAAGAGACAGTTATCCTTATCAACAGCGGAGACATATCACCGCTCAAGGCGAGACGTGTGCATTAATGCCGCATTCATTCAAATCTGCGGCGTTATCAAAAATTAGTTATCATATCGGTAATTCAAATTAATACAGTGAGGTGCCATTCATTGGTGGTGAACGCCAAAGGGAGTCCTGAATAGCGCATAAGATAGACAGTGGCTGTTATGCAGTAGCGAATATAACATCGCACGCTTGAACAAATACCACGCCGTTTCAAGAGCGAGAGAGAGAGAGCGAGAGAGAGAGAGGACTTTACCTCGAGTGAAGATTGCAGCGAAATGTGCACTGCTTCGCTCTTGCGTCGCTCTTCCTCTGCCCTCCCGGACTCCTCGCTCTGATGTGCGGTTCGTATTTCTCTCTTTTTTTTTACGGAAGCCAATTTGATTTCATCGTCTCAATGGCCGGACGATCCATTCAAACTCATCTTGTGAGTGCTGTAGCCTGGTGCCTTCCGCTGCTGCATGGCGCACGCGCTGCGTTAATGCCCTGGGAGGAGGAGTAGGAGGAGGTGTTGGTGGTGGTGAACCCGTGAGCTACTTTTCTCTTCCAAAGCTTTAACCATTCTCGCGACGAGCGTACTCCTGAACGTACCACTGAACGTACCACCTACTGGGCGCCACGAGATTATCGGTGCAAAAAAAAAAATAGCTAATAAAAACAATCTCTATTTCTCCCTGGCATTTTATGATGCAATTACTTAACGTATTTTCAGACAAATTGGTCGAACCCGATGTGATGTCTGTAGCACGAACATGCAGCTGCCATCGATGTGGGACGTGTATTTCTCAATGAATGAGTGGTCGTCGAGTTATTGAATGCCGCATTTATAGAGGAACGAAAAGCTAACTCGGGGTGTGGCCTAGTGATGATGCCCCCCCCACTCAAGGATGCTTGCCAAACTAATTACCCCTACAGCTTGCAGAGCGCTTCGCGATACCCGCTCGCCTAATCCGTCTCGATCTCGCCCACGTGGCGAGGACCACCCCGACCCGCTTTCTCTGCGTCGGCGACGAGAGGAGATGCGCACGTACGGGCAGGAGAGCGTTGGGGCAGGAGGACTCCCACAGCCACTCAGTGGCGTATCGCAGTCGATGAGATGTCACCCACGTGGGGAATTGATGCGGATGGCGGCTTGCAAAAAAGAGGAATGGGGATGCTGTCGTGCCGCTCGCTGTCTCAGAGTTTGTACTCACGGGGACAATGCACGACAGTCCAGATCTGCGGGAGGCATGTCTGAGATGACGAGACGGGATTTAGAAAAACAAAACATTTGTCACAAAGCGCAGCGATTTTGCACAATGATTCAACTCTCGCAGGAAGACCTCATGATAGTCTTGTGATTCCGTTCCATGAGCTTCCTGCTTCAGATGTTCAGCCAATCGTAATTCTTGCGGTATTATTTTTTCCCTTGGTTGTGTGCTCCCGGAGTCGCTGGAGAAAACCCGTGCCCCTGAAACCCACTTGCTGTGCTGCCCCATCACGACACAATTTGTGTTGCCTGCGGGGCGAATGTCTGCCCTACCTGGGAGCCGAGAGGGAGGCAGAGAGTGGAACGATTCGCTTGCAAATCAATGCACCACCTCATCGCCATCTCACGGAGAATGCCATTGCCCCACGCGGCCAGCACTGTAAGCCAGCAGTTTCACCCGGCCGATGGCAATCACTTCCCTGATTGGGGGGGGCGATTCGTTACATTTGGCATATGTTTATCGCGCCTGCAATTTCAGCCTAGGCACGGCGGCTGCGTTAATCGATTAAACGCGCCACCAGCGGAGTCGACAGCCCGTTGCATTGTGCTGTAAATATCCCAATTTCTAACGCGAAGGAAGAGAAACCCCCGATCCAGACAAAGGGGCGACATTGCCGTGATGCTGGCAATGCGGGGCAAGGGGATGATGATGATGATGATGCGCGGTCACGTGGGCCACCCACCCACCCACGGTGCCCGCAATGTGCCCGTTGACGGGACGGGACAGACGCGCACAACTTCTCAACTCGGCTTTTTGATCAGAAGAATCACTCTGTTTGTCAAAGCGCCTCTGTGCGAGTCGAACTTCTTTCGCGCCGTACGTAGCCAAACGCGCCTCTCATCGTGGGTCTCGACGCACTGTGCAAGACAGTAGCAGCAGACACTGGGCACGTGAGACTTTAAAGTAGAAAAGGTCAAATAAAAAAGCTAAACAGCCATTTGCTGAATTGGCTAAAAGGTTAAATAAACTGAAGTGGACAGACACGGTTTAAGGCGAGAGTGTGTGTGTGAGTGAGTGTGTTTTTAATGTCCACAGACTCAGAGATCCTGAAATCCCGCAGGAGAGAGTGTGGCAGGCTGGCTTCGATCGCCCATGGTCATAAGCTTCTATGACCTGGGAAGGCAGAGAGGATCTGCATCCCCCACCATATCTTAGAGGCCTAGAGGGCACATGTGAGTGGAGCAAGTCTCTAATGATGTAGGCTGGGGTAAAGGTCGTTATTTTGAGTTGGTGGTCTAGACAAGGCTGAGAGCACGGCAGATGCAATGGAGTAGTTACATGACTTGCATCGCAATGCATTGTGGGCGTCGTGCCTTCCTGCTGTGTGTGGGCGGCAAACCTTTGTTCAACACGAGTCACGATTTGGTCGACTTGAGTTTCAAGATGTGCCATTTGTTTTGCATCGCTCACAGACACGGATCATCATCGTGGCGTGTCATCCAAAAGGATGTCAACTCTAAATATCACACTCCTCACAAAATTCCTGGAAGGAGTCTTTTTTTTCTCTGCTCTCTCCAAAATCACAATTCTCTCCGCAACCATCACGACCCAGTTCAATCCAGCTCCTATCATGGACATTCAGGTGAACAGGGGCCGTCCATAAATGACGTCACGCACCTGGGGAGGGGGGGTCAGACATTTGTGACGATGTGTGACGAGGGGGGCGGGGGTTGAGAAATGTGACGTCACATCGAAATGCGAATTATGGACGCCCCAATGAACCTCTTCGACACCGTCACTCACCTTGCTTTTACTGGTAGGAACCACCTGGTTCCACCAGCCCACAGGGGATTATTGTGTCCGTCCGTCGTGCATCCAAAAATGGGAGGGGTGGGGCTGGGTGGGGAGGGGAGGGTGGGGAGGGGCTGAGTGGGGAGGGTGGGGCTGGGTGGGGGGTGGGAGAGGTGGGGCTGGGTGGGGTGGGGCTGGTCACCCCGTGGTGCCCTTATTAAACTCAACGTTTAACCTACTCACGCCGGCTTGTGCCCGCCCTCACAGTCGGGCATATTTGCGGAATACACCACGCCGCCGTTGACCCTGGCCATTGACCGAGCAACCCAACGTTCCTACCAGCTCCCTCCGCAGGAATGTGTTACTTTCTGACCATGGTTCTCTCACCATCCTAGTTTGCTTAGAATCTCAATCTCACGTTGAGTACCATTGATCGTGTCATCACAAATGCCGGGCCGTGGGGGCTATCGTGCACGTAGTGGCCTGTACTCCAGCACTGTGGAGGCAGCGAGGGTCGGTGGATCGCACAAACGCTATGACACTTCCTTCCCGTGGGCGTAGACGAAGAGCCGGTACGTCAAGTGGACTAATCTCCATCTGTCTCCATCTGTAGGGAGACTGGAGAGAGTGCTGCCACCTCGCGTGGATTCATCTCCAGGTGCTCCGGGTTCCACCCACGTGTCTTAAGACAAATTGAGTGGCTGAAAATATATATTTTAAAACCGAAAGTAGGACTCTCATGAAAAAGAGTACTTCGGCCTCAGCACGAATTTCTCTGATAAATAAAAATATATATATTGATAATATATTGATACAATATTATATCTTAAACGTGGGCGCAACTGTGTTTGGAGAATCTGGTAAACATCTCCCCTCACCAAACTCGCTCTCTAGTTCATTTCATGTCTCCTTAAAACGGTTTCCATTCCTCTTAGAAATATTGACGCTACGATGTTCTCCTGTATTTACCTCCTGCCGAAAAACTATTTCCAGTCACATCAACCATAATCCAAGGCCGTAATTATAATATATGTTGGGGGGGGGGGGGTATGTCCCCCGCCCCCAACATTCAAATATGCTCAAAATGTCCCCCCCCCCAATATATTGCTAAAAATCAATAGAAATAAAGTTATAATAATTCTCGATTTAAAGCTTTCGTGACTGCAGGAATTCATCTTCTTGGTTCTTTCGGTAAAGTCACGTAGAAGGGAAATAATAAAATAAAAAAAATAAAACATAATAAAATAATTCTCACGACGTTTCGGCCACAACGCAAGCAGCCGTCCTCAGGTGAAGAACAGGTCTGTCGGAAAGACAGCGTCTGATTGAACACCACCAAGCTTGGCAGCGTATATTTAAGAAGATGAATCCCTGCAGTCACGAAAGCTTTAAACGGAAATGTAACCGCCACTACGGGATGGAATTCCACATAACTTTGAGATCCTTGAACAAACTTCGGGATAAGAAGTCTCAGCTAATCGAGTCTCTCACCTTTCCATAAATATGCTAAATTCCTCTGTTGATATTCACATTTCTTTGTCAAGGCGCCCTTCCTCCTCTAACCCAGTTTTGGTATTCAGTGCCAACCTGTTGTTTAATTTCACTTCTCAGACGACGACCATCTGACACTTTCTTAGCCCGATGTTTGAGCATCTTCATGAGGATTTATTTGCGGGGTGATGGTGTGACTGCATTCAGATAGGCGTCAGTGTGTTGATTTCTTTCGGTAAATGCTGCCTGTTATTTTACAATTTAGGCCGCGCCCGAGCAGAATATCCAGAAATAGGTGAGTTCTGTCAACGTGCACGTCCAAGGTGAACTGGATGGACGGGTTTTTCGAGTTGAGATGTTTAGAAATTCGTTAAGTGTATCTTTGCCTTGTGGCCAGACCATCAGTGTCATCCACATAGCATAACGCCCCCCCCCCTTTGCACGCGAAGGGCTCGCAAGTGACGTCATCACATCTATTCCTCGAAAGAACGAAACAGGATTTCTCCACAAATCTGGCTGTCCGCCTGATGATGCTGGTTGTAATTACCAGCGAAACGTCGTACTAAAAAAATTTGTAAATGTTGTGGATTCACTCAACACACCGGTGGGCTAAAGTAGTGAACTATTTGTCTTTTGTCAACGTGACACTTTTTTTTACTGATTGGCCGTGTCGGGTGGTGGAGGGTTACGACATTTATAAATAACGCGATCTAACACAAAAAAGTTTATTATGAATAATATTGGTCGCGAATGCCGACGTGTTAAACTGTATATACCGTGTTTATATGGTTGGCCTTGTACAGCATCATGTGATCCTGAGATATTTAAATGCTTTCACGTTATTCAATTATTGTATTTATAATAAAAAAACAACAGCATTTTGGGGAAAGTACAGTATTAATGTTGACATAAATCAGTGTACTGTCGCACCGTGCTGTCTAGGAAAGCTCATTGCTACAATACAGGGGTCAAATTTCTTACAGATAAAAAAACACATTTTGTTTCCTGAGTGGAACCTGTTTTTATTACAGACAAGTGTAATATACACAACCAAATATCACACCGCACGAACATTGTGCACAAATTACATAATTATTATATAAATGCACTCACGTATAAAAAAAATGCTTGCACGGTGAACGAGGGGGACATTCAACAGTTTTGAGACTTGAACTTTAAAAGCAGCGTTTTTTTTAAATCCTTTATATTAAGTTCACTTGCTTGCTTGCTTAAGACCGTGCAAATCTTTCGGTCGTTTTTTAACCCACTTCCCGTGATCCAATCGAGCTGACATTTTCCACACAGACTCGTTCTGCGTGACAATTAATGTTCGTAAAAAAAAAACTTGACACTTTTTAGGACAAAAATATTATATTTAATTACCAATTGCTTAATGCTGCCATGCAATCATCTGACCCATAGGTGGTAGCCATCTCAAGCCAGAGGACGAGAGGACTGTAGCCGCCACGCATATAAAGGATTTATAGTGAAAAACTTTGTTTTTACGGGTTATCTTATTGAGAACTCGTCAGTCAGCATAGCACGATAAATGTGTATTCTGCGAATTGCTGGCTCACGCCACTGCCAGGAGGCCTCCACGACAAGCGGCCCCGGAGCATCCTTGGAAGCCAGCGGCGGTCCCCGACCTTTTTGGCACCAGGGATCGGTTTCGTGGAAGACAATTTCTTCACGGACCGGTGGGGGGGGGGTCATCATTGGGTCTCTCCCCCTTTTCAAAGAAGCTCTCCAGCGACGTTTGTTTATTTACTCATTGTGGCTACTAGGGGTTAGAGCTTGTGGGCTCACCAACACCGTGACTGAGACGAGTGCGCGATGCGGGAAAGAGGCGCGGATGGAAGTGGTGAATAATAAAATCATGGGACGGGTTCCACGCGCGGACTCACCGCTCTCACCTCCTGCTGCTGTGCAGCCCGGGGGTTGGGGACCCCTGTTGTAAGGGATACTTGGCCTACTCTTCCCCGTTGGCCAAATGTCTTGAAACAGGTGTGAGCACCGACGCTTTACCCCAAACACGTCACCGACTGGGGTGGTACCCCTTCACGCCGCCGGGTGGGATTTAAGGGACCCACCCCATTGCTTCAACTGCCGCGTTCAGAGAGCGAACGGCGACTTCTGTATTGAGTAATTCCAGTGTGCCCGAGGGTGGTCATTAAAAACACACACTTTAGATTTGAGACCGTCAGTGTGCCCAAAGCGCAAAGGGGCCGTCCATAAATGACGTCACGAGATTTTGGACGATTTTTGACACCCCCCCCCCTCGTCACACGGCGTCACAAAAAGTCAGACCCCCTCCCCTCAAATATGACGTCACAAAGCTCTGCGCCCCCCCCCCCAAATAAAACATGCTTCAAATCGCTTTAAACTATTGTTATTGTAGTGCTTATTAATGTGCCGCTGCACTCTGATGTTGTAGGAGAAAACATTTATCAAAAAGTCTATTTAATTAAGTAGAGAACATGTTGTCTATATTTATTTAAAATTGGGCATTTTCATTTGACGTCACATTTCTCAAACCCCCCCCTCCCTAGGTGCGTGACGTCATTTATGGACGGCCCCAAAGCACTCCACCAGTGTCGAGGACGTGGAGGCGGGCTCACGTAGCAGCAAAGCTGTGCGCAACATTCAGGTCAACGCCGCACTCCACTGCAGGCAAACAAAAACGTTCAATTTCCCATTGACATTCACCGTGATGCGAGCACGAGCCGAGGATGCGCCTGTCGCACGATTAGCTCCCCAATGAAATGTTTAAGCCGCTCCGATAAACGCTCTTAATCTCTCACGGGTTCAAGCGCCGTGAGTCACGGCGTGTTGGCCAGAAGCTCCGACACTCCCGAGTCAACGACTGGGAGAGTTGCATCGGCAGCTGTGCAGTGGCCAAAACAAACGATCGTGGCGTAGTGGTTTAGTGTACAGTGCCGTGCAATGATCCCGGCGACACGAGTTCAATTCCTTTGACCAGTGGCGAGTGACATTTGAACCGGTGCTGGGTTCCCGACACACGTGGCAGAAGCGGTGGCGTGCAGGGAGTTGGCTCAAACCTGGGCCCTCTCCTGTCGCTCATAGGCACCGACAGGCACGGTGAAGTATGGTCCAACAACTCCTATAACCCAGACGGCACCGGGAGACATTTATCCATCAGCGGATGGACAGAGGGCTGTACAGTTGTAAGACTATCTTGTGGTAGAGTACACAACAGGTCAATACTTTGCTTTGTCATTCATGTCCAAATCATTGTCCATTTCTTGGCATGCCGGGGCATTCGCAAGCATACCGCGTGTCCTCAAGAATTTTAAATATAACATTTACATATATAAGACGAGTTGTGCTGTCTAAACCAGTTTGGTAAATATTCAGCTGCCGTCGGATTGACTGTTACGTGCCACCAAAATTAATGAAGCAATCTGCAATTCATTTTTGAGGTGGGCGGAGGAGGAGGAGGAGGGGGGGCTCCGGCAATTCTGGAAGTGTCATCGCGGAAAATTCGAGAAGCCACCACGAATCATGCATCCCATTATTGCGGAATCTGGATGAGACGGCACACGATTGAAAGCTCTCCTCCCCTCCGGGAGATCCGACCGCCACTCGGCCCCCGTCGCGATGGGAACGCGTGGCCGCGCCTCAAACATACTGCCAATTTCAATTATCGGGCAGGAAACGCCGCGTGTGCTGTTCAGAGAATGAACCTCGTCACGCACCCACGAACACCATGAGATGTCCAGTACATCTAACGCACCGAATGCCACGACTTAAGCCGCATTTAGTTGTGCGGATCTGCGATTGCCTACCTGCTCTCATGCCACTGCCGGATTGTCCCAGCAGCAAAAGTAGATACATATGTAGCTACGGGCCCCGCACTTTCAAGGACCTCGAGCGAAATGCTTTCAAGCTATCAATTGAGGTTCAGTGATTTTGCACTAGTTCTATTACTATAGTACTATATTGCCTTCAACTTTTATGAACGACTGGGTGTTTAAGGTTATCGATTTGTCTTATGTGGCTGTATAGCAAATAAAAAATACAATTATTTTACTACGCAACTAAATTTTTTTAAAAATATTTGTGTGTTTTTAGGGCCCCTGTATAACATATGCTACAGGCCCCACACAAGCTTAAACCGGCACTGGCCATGGTCTGGGCCCAGCTGATGATTATGGGACATTTCACGGATGGATTTTTGGATGAATGTTTTGACACAGCAAATGGGAAAGGCACACATTGACATCTCGGCTGATTTCTGCTGCTGTACATTCCAAGAGACTTGTTGATGTACTGCATGTATATCATGCACCTGATCTTATCCGATCTTGGAAAGCGAAGCAGAGTGAAGCATGAGTAGTTCTTGGATAAGCGACCGCCATGCACAACAACAGGTGTTAGAGGTTGTAGGACTGCCTTATGGACAGCAGAGGGCAGTGAAGCAAATTTCATTGGAGCATACTTCTATGCTCCCGTGTCTATGCTCTATGCCTCCACCAAACTACACCAACCAGTGTGAGGATGTAGTGGGAAGGCCCCATCTAGCAGTCGATTGAAAAAAAGACTGACTATACCATGTACATATACTAAAAGGTGCATACATATGTACTTGGGTGGAGTGGTGGCACAGTGGTCAGCGCGCTGGCAATTGAAGTCAGTTCAATTTCCAGCCACGATAAATATCAGTGGCGAGCTTTGTCTCGTTATCTGAACTGGTCCAGGGCTCCCTTCAAAGCACACCAACCAGGAATGGTGAAATACGTCCCTCCAAACCTGACGACAGACACGGTATACAGAGGCTCTCTTACTGCAGCAGTTTGATAAGGGGGTAGTATTTTAAAAGGGTACAGTTATACTTATTTAAAGTGCATCACAAGGTACATTTAAAGCATCTTCTTTGTGTGTCGATCACATTAAGAATTTTACTGACATTAAATGTCACCATATGCAAAACAAAATTCGGCAAAAACAATTAATCTCTATTTCCAATACTTCATTTTCAAAAATGATTTTTACACACGCCATCATATCACAATGATGTTGTATTATCTGCGTCTCATTAACATTCATCAGTTGAACATATCCAGCAATCAAGAGTCTGATTCTCGGCCACATTCATATTTGTGAAATACTTCCACGGGATGAATCGATGCAACAGTAATTAGCACAATATGCTTTGAACCCAACGACCGAGTTGGATTCCCAGCTACAGACACCATCGGAAGCGAGCGATATCTGAATTGTTCCTGGGCCCCCACTTCCCCAACCTGCACTGACCAGTATGGTGAAGTATGGTCAAACCACCCCCATATGGCATGGTGAGGTATTATGTATTACTATGCGTGCTTAGCCAGGAAAGCCCGACCTATTAACCTATTTTTTTTATTATTTTATACCAGGTAATGTCCACATAGATACGTCGCTTTTTTCATAAGCAACCTGGCCACAAACTGATAGCTCAACGAAGTGGCTTATCATGGAGAAATTTACAGCAGCCAAATCCTCGTAAGAAGAGACAAATCCATGCCGCCACGGGGAGAACACGAAGGAAACTCCTGCAACACCAAGCGAGGCGGATAACATCTCGCCACCGTGGAGGCCCATGACGTCTCTGGCAAGTTTTTTTTTTCTGCAGGAGGGGGCGATGGCGCTGCTGTGTGATCCCAAATGAGTAAATTGTCAGGTAGAAATTTCCAGCATTGGAATCTTTTTCCAACACCAGTTCCATTGGGTAATTCTTTTAAGCTATGGGACGAACCCTGAACCCTTCTCTGTATGCTCGTTGAACTTCTTTCACACCGTACGTAGCCAACCGTGCTAATCTCTCCGAAGTGTTACCACTGCGCTAACATGTATTCATCCAGCAGTGGATTATGTTTAATTTCGACCAGCACCGACTGTGATCCACAGCCCGGGTGGAGGGTGGGTGGAGAGGCGTCACGCCAACGCGTCGCACGAACCTCGGTTCGACGCTGCGGGACGCGGGTGGAATCTGTGCGCGCGGTGACGTCACCACCGCGCGCGCACACACACACACACGTGGTCAACTCCTCTTGATGTTTCATTATCACCATCATCATCAGACGTGTTCTTTCCACTGTTGGATGAAGGCCTCCCCCCCCCACGCCGTCACCAGAGTCCTGCAATGCCACCGCGTTCCATTTCGTCGTTTACCCACGCGCGACGAGATCCCATCGCTCGCATCCCGCGTCGCCACGTTCGCGATGTGTGGAGAGAACTTTGCAGAACTCGGTAACGGCAATCACAACGACGGCTGAGTGAACTGACAATAATCTTTCCTTTGATTATATATACAGGGTGCTTCAAAAAAATGTTAACACTTCTGGGAATTTGCAACAACACCACCACAAGAAATGTGCCTCCGTGCTCTGGAGACCACCTGGAGGAATTCCAGGCACGCGTTGACAATGATGGTGAACAAGTGGAGACTTTTTGAAGCTATTAACAGACATTTGCTATCACGTCACTGTAGTATTATCCGTTCATTTTTCATCAAAAACGATAGTGCCATGTGAGTGTTAACATTTTTTTGAAGCACCCGAAATAAAAATAGCGAAACAAGTCTAATACTGATGGCAGTGACTGTGACGGCAATTTTAGTGGCAATGCCAACTGCGATGTAGACGGGGGGGGGAAGAGTGAGTTGGAGGGAGGACGGTCATAGATGATTGGTTCCATAGGTCAGCTTGGAGCGGCATTCAGACACCCAGGAACGTACACACGCACCGTCTCATCCCAGGCGCAGTCCGCCACCTGCAACCGCCGGAGAGGGAAGGTGACAGGGAGAGAGGGAGGGGGGGAGAGAGGGAGACGGGGAGAGAGGGAGACGGGGAGAGAGGGAG
>CM025645.2:7197181-7240753 GCA_014621495.2 Entosphenus tridentatus
GAGGGAGAGAGGGAGACAGGGAGAGAGGGAGACGGGGAGAGAGGGAGGGGGGGCATTGTCAATGGGGAATCATCAGGCTGGGCACCACCTCCAAGGCTGCGAGTTGGGGCGCAACAGAGAGCTCAGAGAAATCGTGAATTTGAATGAAGTCCGTGAAATTATAGAAGTGGCTGCAGAAACACACGAGATTGGGCGCTTCCTTTATTTGCTGTCCAAAGTAGCATAGGTCAAGTGGTGAAAATACAACTCGAAATTTCAAATACAACTTTGCATTACAAAAAACATCTCTGGATTTTCAATGCACTAGGCGGGGCAATCACAGAGGTGTGCAGTCGGTGGGAGGAGGGCAGCAGCGACACTGGGCTGTCCCCCCATGCGAACCGGTCGCCCCATATTTAGATTGTTTCACTTTTATTCAACCAGGTAAAAAAAAAACCTTGAGGTTGAAAACCTCTTTTGCGAGGGGGACCTTTAATCACTTCAAATTTATTCGAAATGTCACAAGACTTGAAAATGATTTAGATTCACCAGTTATGGTTATTAATAAAAAAAACTAAATAACACATTTTTTATAAAAAAAAATGAAAGGAAATGTTTTGGCGGGCACCGCCCCCACCTGACCACATGACCTTTCCATCAACGGTGTCCCCCCCGCCCCCCCACTCAAAAAGGACCGTGCCAGATTCATATCCTAGACCACTACACAGCACAGCACCTGCACTGAGAGCAGATCGATGAATCGCCGTGCGTGTTATCACTGCTCAAACCTTGTTGCCGGTGCAGAGAGAAAAGACAACCCTTAGTAACGTCACAACAAACGGCATTTGCGCACGGCATTCTGTCGGCGCGACCGGCGGTGTTGGCCTAGCGAGGCAGCGCGCGAGCGGTGTTTGAATAGCAACCCCCACCCTCTCCACCCCCCGCCACAGCCTCCCCTTTCGCGGCACGGATCACTCCAATGTGTCACCGCCTGTCAAAAATCCTCAAAGGCGTCTTTCTTAGCGCCACGGCTCATCGCCTCGGTTTTCCAATTAAATTACCAGCCGCGCCAAACGGGAAGGGCGGTGACGCGCCATCGCTGGCTGGCGGTTCCGTTCGGCGAGGCGGCGCTCCCGGGCTGCTTGGCAAATATTTCAACACGTGCCCCTCGCCTGCCACCGGCCAGCGCCAACCGCCTATGCGTGGCCGCTAGCGAGCACCGCGTGGACACAACCCGCCGGAAACGACTAACCAAGGGCAGCGGAAACTATCACGGTCTCACCGCTACATTCGCCGATGCGAGATGTTAACTACCTCGCCTGGTATGCAGGAAGACAAAGCGTCTCTCTCCCCGTGGTCACGCGGATTTTTCTCCGGGTCGTCCGGTTTTTTCCCTCCACATTTAGAATCAACATCACGTGTTCAGAGTATTTGGCTGCTATAAATGTCCACGTGATAAGCCACTTCGTTGAGCTATCAGTTTGTGGCCAGGTTGCTTCTGAAATAAAAATTGCTTTATAGCCGAGTGGGCCTTACCTGGTAAAATAAAAATTGCTTAGCTGATCACAGCTTAACAAGTAAAACTTTTTTTTGAGTCTATATGCACATTAGAAACCATTCTATTATTTCGTATGGCAATATATTTAGGAGCTAAATGACAACGTCAAGGTGTGCTGGGCACGACGAGCGGGCATCACGAGTGAGTCTGTGTAGTTTTGCTTTTCCTCCTCCGTCGAAGCAGCGCAGGCTACAGTCGTTTACAATGCGCTCCACAGTCAGTGTCGCATGGCCACGGTCGCACTGCTATAAACCTCTTCCGCTGAATGCAAAACAATTATTACGATATAGAAACAGGGTACGGAGCACAATGGAGAGGGCCTTTTCAAATGCGACAATTTGCCCGGATGCTGTGATTCATCCTTGTTTCAACATCACCGCGATGTTGTTCCTGCGGTGACATTCACTTATTCCCTTTTTGTCCTCCCGTTGCCAGGCACCTGGCGCAGGTGCCAGTCAGCCGGGCGCAGCGACGCCACAAGAAGAGAAAAGAAGCAACACTCCGCCACGTATCCTATCCCTCTTGACGCATCAGCACGAGCATTGTTCCAAACTAAAGATGGTTAAAATGAATGAATGAATACGTCATTAGTTATTTCCTTTAACTATAATGGTGATACCAAACAACAAAAAACCGTGCATGATTGCTGATCGAGCAAAGGTCAAACCTCATTTCCCTAGGGTGACTGGGCTTTTTGGATTGCAGCTGCCAAGCTTTGGAATTCTTTGCCTTTGCTAATAAGCCAATCAGAACCATTAGATATGTTTAAGTCGGCCTTGAAAACCAAACTCTTTCGATTGGCCTTTTCCCCCGGCTAGTTCTGGCCATTTATCCTGCATGTTCTGTCTGATTCCTGCTTAACATGCACGGGGCACATTGGGATCTACGGATAAAATGTGGCTTACAAATACAAATAATTATTTATTAACTGATACCCTGGACACGCTTACAAAGGAGATGTTCAATCTCAAGGGACCATCGAGGTGAAAAGATGTTGAGACAGAGAAATAGCATCTATAGATCAGAATACAAAGCTGTAGTGCTACTATGGTGCCACCCCCTCTGTGGCCCCCACCTTCATCGACCCACACCGACCAGCGTGGTGAAGTACGGTCAAACAACCCCCACAACCTACACGGCGTGGGAAGGGGGGGCTAATCCAGCAGTGGATTGACAAATGTCCATGCTTGTACGTACATACAGGGTGGAGCGGTGGTGCCGCGGTTAGCACACTTTTATGAACGACGAACGACATGGCCTGCATTTGATTGCAATAATCAGCTGACATCACCGCCCCCCACGGTACAATGACCAGCGTGGTGAAGTATGGTCAAACACCGTGAATGACCACAAGGTGTGGAAAGGCCTTCATCTAGTCGTAGATTGAAAGAAGGCTGGAAAGTATAACATTTTATACACACCAAAGAATGACAGAGTGCATGAGGAAAATGGGGCTGTATAATTATATTAGAATTGTCTATAAATGGCAAGCCTCAGAGATGGATTTTATCATAAGTGCATTTTTTAATATTAAGAATTTAGTTACAGGGTGGTGTAGTGGTTATCGCTCTGCACAATGAACCCAATGTACCTAAATTCAATACCCGACCACAGTAAACAGCATTGGCGCGTGATATCTGGACCTGTCGTGGGCTTCCGCTTTGTCAACTCATAGTGACCAGTCCAGTGAAGTATGGTCAGGCAACTCCCATGACACACAAGATGTTGGGAGGCCTTCATCTCGCAGTGGATTAACAAAGGCCTGAAACTCCATCAAAATTTGTTCAAACACAGAACCTCAAAACATTGGCACTGACTAAAGAATTGCCCGATGCTCGAGTGAGCAATTGGGTGGAAATCGCCTCCACGAGATGCCATAAGCCAGGAGTGGAACTTCCATATTCACATGACAGGGCCCAAATAGAAAAACCACGAATGAATAATCACAAAACATCGCTAACCTGCCCATACTGGACATCTGTGAAGAAGAGCTGCATCAATTATTGGATTCCTCCAGTCTAAATATTCTAATTGGCATGCCACGCTATGTAACATGCCGTGTCTGGGTTTGGCAGCGCATGCTCCCACGGCCTCTAATCGTTTATGGCTGAGCGCCTGATGCGCGACGTTACCTGCCCAGGTGTGTGAATGCTGAAGTCGAGGCCACAAACAAACTCCGTGTGGTGTTCCACCGTTTGGAGCAGGGGAACGGGCGCCTGGAAATCCCAGAACCTGCGAAAGGAGACAAAGCCAGACCAAGTGACCACACCAGCAGTGTTCATTAAGTCAGCATGTTTGTGGTATTTATATTAGTTCGTAGATTAAAGCTTGGTCCACGCTCTAAAATCAAATTTTGGAGTAAAATTACGTCGGCATTGAGGCCCTATAAAATAAAAAGTTATCCAAAACTTGGCAGTGAAAAGCAGAACTATAGGGATTATCCTTGGCGGCCAAGATGATGACGTCACGTGACATGCGCTCGCCCCCCCCCCTCTCGATGACGTCATCACACGTGACCTCACCCCGCGACGTCACACGTGGTGCAGCGCCACGCGATATCACCTCGTGATGAAAGCTGGGACGTATCCGTCTACAGTGGCAACAGAATACATCCGAGGACCGTTGCGCAATGGAGAGGGTTAAGATAAATAATCCAATCCATGCATGCGCGTGATTTTTCTTCCTTGTTATTTAAAAATTTAAATTATACAAATGCATTTTTGTTGAACTGACATCAGGGATTTAAAAAATAAGTATTTATACACATTTCCGACGCATGGCACACTATAACAGAACATACTGCTGCTCGACTGTACAGGCTGTACGCATTTCACGTTAAGGCAGTTCTTCAATTTAATAAACTCAAGAGGGTTGGGAAAAAGTGGGGGTTAAGCGGCTAACATAAAGGAGAAAAAAGATCTGTGTGTATTGTTTGAGAGGGATATCATACCATTTCAAGGCCTTTTTCCTGGGGTTAACGAGTCCAGCTGTGGGCATTAATGATTTAATGTGTTTCGAAGGTTGCACACAGAATCCTGAGTTGTGAGCTAAAAATCACAATTTTGTGCAAGTACTACAAACGAGAAGAATATTCTACGGCTTTTGAAGAAGAAACAACTTGATGCTGTCACTTAAACTGTCAAAAAACTAAACTAGTTTGTATTTTACCAGGTAAGGCCCAATGAGCTATATAGCTCGTTTTTCAGAAGCAACCTGGCCACAAATGATAGCTCAACAAAGTGGCTTATCACGTGGAAATGTTTCATAGCCAAACTCCAAACTTACAGGCGTCAGGGTCTGGATCGAACTCCCTACCTCCTGCATACCAGGCGAGGAAGTTAACATCTCGCCACAGAGGTAGAGCAATGAGATCGATCGGTCGTTGTGCAGAGCGAGATAGTTGCTCACACCGCTGGAGCATTTGGGATGGTGACGGCGTGGGGAGGCCTTCGTCCAGATGTGGATAGACAATGGCTAATGATATTGACGATTCATGGTGCGTGCATATCTGCGCTCTGGTCTTGTGAGAATGGGGATATAATACATAAGGCCTGGGTATGGCTAAGTGGGTTTTATTGCACACTGTGTTAAGTGGAAGTCGCTCGCTTGCCAGAATTCATCGCTGTCATGATTCTGACTCGGTGGGAACATAAATCTGCGAACTTTGTCTCGCGTGAAACGTTTATCTTTTTAACCCTTAGGATGATGAAGTGTTTGAAGTTCATGTGTTCCCCCTGTGGTCGCGTGAATTTTTCTCCGGGTCCTCCGGTTTTCCTCCCCACATTGAGAATCGACATCACGCATTTGGAGTATTTGGCTGCTGTAAATTTCCACATATCAGCCACTTCGTTGTGCAATAATTAGTGATAACCAGGTAGCTTTATATCTCAGTGGGCCTTACCTGGTGAAATAAAAATGGTTTAGTTTAATAGCTTTAGCTTAGTATGGGCCGACAAGCGGCCGCTCCGTCAGTGGTCTGGTCCATCGAATCGTACGGAATGCAAAACGCGCCGGTGTGGTGCAGTGTGCGCCGACTTCGCTCTCTCCCTTGCCGAACGCTGCGACTGCAAAAAAAAATCGACGGCGGCGGCGGCGGCGGCGGCGGTGACAAATGGAACCCATTCACAGCGAAGGCGACAACGCTCGTTTATTATCCTTTTATGCAGCCGCACCGGCCGCTTAAAAAAAAGCGTCTCGCGACACGGAAGGGGCGGCGGCTTCCTGCTCCGAGAGATAAGCAACTTCCCCCGTTGTCCGTGAGCGAGAGAGAAAAATGACGCGAGGTGCCGGCATCGGATCGGCGCTCAAGCAAACGGCACAAACGGCGCTCCCGGCGCCGTGGTTCTGCGCGGCGGTGGCCGGCGGTGCGAAGCAACGCAAAGAGAGGCTCGGGGCAACGCCGCCACCGCCGCTGCCGCTTCGGGATGCAACGATCGCACGCTCGGGATTTGTTCACGGCTTTGTATCGCGTAGCAAAGGGCTTTTATTATTATTATTATATTCGTAGGCCGTGAAATTAAAATAGCTCCCGGCAAAAGGCTGCAGATGTGAAAAGTACAATAGAGTCATTCAGAACGGAACCTGTGAGAAAAGACTTGGAGCGAAGAGATGCATGTTTTACGAAGTGGGCGGGGGGGGGAGCAAAGATGAAAGCTCAAAAATATCATGAATAGCCACTCTTGTTGATATGAAAATATAAAATACTAACTAAGTGTGCATTGAGCATTACATGTATGAACTAACGTTTTTTTTCTATAATCAGTGTCGGTTAGAGAAGGGGACACACCCTGGACCGGTTCAGATATCACTCGTCACCGCCGTGACCGGGAATCGAACTCGGGTCTGCAGCTTCAAAGCGCCGCTCGCGAACCACTGCACCCGCCGCCGCTTCTGCCACCGACGATCGCGAATGTAACAATTCGCTTCAAAACGGAAGCTCAACAATGAAAGCCACGAACGAGCACTCGGGACCCGCCGCCGCCGCTGCTGCTGCTGCGCGCGCGGCGTTACCATGGCGACATTGCGCTCCGTGCCGCACGCACAGACGCGCGCGGAGCGAGACCCCGTCCGATGACCAATGTGGCCAAGACAAAATGATGAGTGCGGAGGGCGCTTGAGTGCGAGAGAGCGCCCATAGCCAGAACGGAGAGTCCCGCGCATCCATTGTGACAAAAAAAGATAAAAACCGAGCGCAGAGGCGAGCTCTCTCCTCCCCGCATCTGAAATAAGATCCGGGCGGGCGCATTTGTCAGCGCCGCAGATAAAAAGGCACTCGCCGTGGCGGCGATACCGGCAGTGCATTCATCGTTCCAAATGTCACGCGGAGGTAAAGAGCCTCCGCAAATGAAGAGCGCGGCCGCCCGTGTCGCGTGGAAGTGCGACGGAAAAACAATCTGCGCCGAAGCCCACGCACGCAACAACGGACGCGAAATAAAAGAGGGGCCGTATCGCTTACAAAAAACCCATTTTAAACGTTAAACACGTCCGTAATCTGAGGTTGCTATTTTCCATTTTACGAGTAAAAACATTAAGCCCAACGCGTGTGTTAATTGAGTAAATATTCAATGTTGCACACCTGTGTTTATTTTTTTTGGTAAATTTTCAACAATGTTGCATTCAAAGATCTTATTCGTTCAAAATGTGATCTTATCCACGATGTTTTGAAGTGGAGAATACAGCGTTAGTAACAAAATACAAATGCGGCCATATCTTCTCCTTCCCACAGTTGTGGGAAGGATGGGATGTGTAAAAATACATCTTTTATGTTATTCATTTTGTTAATTTGATCAAAATAAGCGGACGTTTAACCAGCCGAGTGGTGATGGTTGTAACACCACCCATCTCGTTATTTTATTTAATTCTGGTTGCAATCTGACTCAAACGTGACTTGAAGTTTAAATTGTATTCTTACAATAATAGCTTCTTATGAATTAGGCTATAGTCGAATTGTTTCATATGTTTGTATGAAAATATTATTTAAACATTAAGAGTCAAAAAACCTGTATTAAAAGGTTAACAATGTAACCACCTCCACCCCCTCTAAATATCTACTCCCCACTGCTGTCATTAGAGAGATAAGAACAGAGCACGGAATATGGAACAACGCAATATCCGATTCACAAATATGAAGGAGGCATCGTCACGGCGATGCACCACTCCGCTAATCCTGATGCAATCATCTGGGGGTTCAACCACCTCACCGCACAATTACAGCTGTTGGCCTCCATCAACACCAGCAGCCACACAAAGAAGACGTGGCGAGAGAGAGAGACAGAGAGAGACAAGGCTTCTGCTCACCTCACGGAGAAGTCGTAAGAGCAGGAAGCCAAGACGGTAGGCTGAAATGGAGAACACTGCAAAATAGAAACACGTTGCGTTAAACGAGCTGGTGGCCTCACTTCTACGGTGGCGACTGATGATCGTTAATCAGCCAGCGTGGAGCTGGGGCAGAAAGCTCCGCTCATAACCGGAGGCCCCAAATCCTCGCTAGGGGGGGTCCACTCAGTGGACGACAAACCGTTTGCTAAAACCCAGTTGAGCTTCGCTAAGTAATGAACTCGGATCTTGAGTGGAGTTCACTCCCTGACTAAGCTCAAAGCAAGTGAGAGTGAAACGCCGTCGTGCGTTGATGTTGAACTTTGTCTTGAAGTCTTTGGCCACCGGTGAGGCGGTTCATCGGTCACGATTTGATATGTCGGCACGGATAGAAAATATCTTTGTAAATGTGATAATCTTGTTGGGTGGGGGAGGGGCTAACGAAAATAATTGTGGAACAAAACCGCGACCACGTGGCCTAACCCACCCATGGCTGTGAGAGTCGTAAACATGTATCCCATTGGCGATTGAGTTGGATTTGTTCACGTTTGCGATCCAATTCAGGATTTTTTTTTTACGCAACAGTGAATATAGCCAATCGATTACAGGTTTCCCTTGCTTTATACGAGTAATTTTTTTAGAGATTTTGCATACATGCGGCTAACCCATATCCACCCAAAATTCGCTACATCCGCGATTAATTCACTCGCATGCGGCTATGCAGTCGGACGTGCGACAACGTTGTGTGTGTACTGCATCACCCCCTACTGGCAGGCCATAACGATTTGCAGGTCGGTGCAGCGTGTACCTTGTGTGCCAAACAGGGAACACACTGTCAGTGGAGGATCTCCTTGGCTCCACTGCACTCGGGCACTGGAACAGTTGACATGAGTTGCGATGGAAGGCAACCGAGTTGAAAAGGTCACACTCATTACACACAAAGCGCTGACCACAAATGAACCACAATACCTTGCCGATCTCGTCAGGGAGCATAAACCATCATGCAGACTCTGGTCATCCTCGCAGCGGATTTTGTCTAACCGTCGAACAAAGACGGTCACTGCATCGCGTGCTCCAAGATGCACTTCTGCGGCCGTCTGGACCGCTCTTCCTTTCGATAGGAGTGCTGTGCACTTTTAAATCACATAGATTGAAAG
Organism: Entosphenus tridentatus; assembly: GCA_014621495.2. Classification (NCBI taxonomy): domain Eukaryota; kingdom Metazoa; phylum Chordata; class Hyperoartia; order Petromyzontiformes; family Petromyzontidae; genus Entosphenus; species Entosphenus tridentatus. Next base: position 7,206,191 of record CM025645.2, read on the forward strand.
CTCATTTATTTTTAACTGCTTGTTGTGTTTAGTTTGCTGTCCTTCCCCCACACCTCCGATTAGTGCGTTTGGCTACGTACGGTGTGAAAAAATGTAAACACACATACAAACGAGCCATTTAAACAAACGCCGTAAAAACCTAGAATCCTAAACCCTTACCCTGACTCTCCGTATCGCGTACGAGTGTCCGAGCAGGCTAAACACCGGCTGCCGGATGTTTCGCAGGTCCCAGCCGCGGATGCCACAATCCACGGCGGCAGAGACCAGTAGATTCTGGAAACGTTCACGGGAAAACATTTTTTTAAATTAAAGATGCAAGTAAAACAAAAACCCAACGGTTCCCGATGCAGAAACACCTGCGGCGTTACCCCCAGATTGTTCGGCAAGATGCATCGAAGTGACATCACAAGAGCAGTCTGGCTGGAGTGATTACCCGGGTTTTTTCATTCAAATTTAAGATGCAGATTATGATATCGGCGCCGTGTTATGAGAAGGAGCATCCATTTGGATCTCTCGCAGAACAATGTAATCCTTCATGTTAAGAGAACGGTCCATGAAAGTGGACAACACAGAGCTACCTCTGAAAGCCCTTCAAGTGACCTCTGGTGTGAGGTTTTTTTTTTCAACGGTTTTACTTAACTCGACTCCTGTGCCATGGTCAAATCTTGTAATCAACATTTAGTCTACTTCCTCTTGTCTAATCAATTCCACATTTTGCACACGTACTCAGATCCGCTGACAATGCATGCCCGTATCAAACTCGGCATCAATTAATCAATTAATTCGCTACTTTAAAGCAATTTACATTTTGTATGGGCGCCTTATTATTTAAATAAATATTTGTGTAGGTCAAAAACGCCGCGGTCCCTAAACTCTCGAATCGCCTCGCCCAAGAAGCAGGCGCCACGTGTCTCAAGCGACCGCGAATTAAACCATTGTTTTTAAAAAACACTTTTTTAATAGAGTTATTCAGTTGTGCGGTCATCGGTAACCATAAACTCTCTCTACTTAACAACCCAGATGAAACACAGGTGGATGCGCGGGATTCCAGCCAAAGCTCTCAACGGCGCCACCTCCGTTTAGCTCGTGGCTGTAGCGCTGCGCGACCGCGCGCGGTCACCTGGTCATACTTGCACCAATCGCAGCTGAGGACCTCCTCCTGGTGGGCGGGGATGACGATGCGTGCCGCGTGCGGGCTCTTCACGTCCCACACTCGCAACGTCTGGTCGCCTGGCAAGCGGCGCGCGCACGCGCACAGCACGAGCGAACATTCAGCACAACGAGCAACCCATAAGAGGTTTTTTGGGGGGTTAGATCGCGTGAATATAAATGCGCCGTTAAACCCGCCGGCACCGGACACAACCAATCAGTAAGGTTTGTCACGTAAGCAAAACGTGTCAATGAGTTTCTAGTTCAGCACAGCGGTGTGTTGGGGAGTAAACCCACAACATTCCAGCACCGTGACGTTTCGCCGGTAATTACAACCAGCCACATCAGGCGACAGCCTACGTGTTAAACTGACAGTGAGTAATGTCCGCGCAGGAAGGAAGCCACCCGCCCTCTCCCCTGCTGGCTGGCCGACGATTGCACTAAGCAGATTGTGCTTGGAAAAAAAATCGACGGATCCCGGGATAGATAAAAAAAAGTAGCACGTTCTGGAATGTCAACAGCTGTTGCCTTATGGAAAGGCTTGCCTCTGATAAATATAAAAAGTTTTCTTATTTAACCAGGTAAGGCCCATTTGAGCTATTGAGTTATTTTTCAGAAGTGACCTGGCCTCAAATGATAGCTCAACGAAGTGGCTGATTTATAGCAGCCAAATACTGGTGTTTCATTCCTGTTGCTGTTCCCCCTGGACCGTTCCCATCCTGCTGTAATGTGCACCGATGCACTACTTTATTGAGGACGATATTGGTAAGTAAAAGAAAGACTGATTGAGTAAATAGACCTTTAAGACTTCCACACCTCATCATCGAGTACAAATGTAGCGGATCTCTCCTTGCGGCCTTGCGTTAACTCATCGCGGCGCCTTCCTCCGCGAGACGAACAATGCCTACCGGACGCGGAGGCGAAGCACGACGGGATGTGCGGAGACCACACGGTGCTGTACACGACGCCCTCGTGCCCGCAATACTCGGCCAGAGACGACGGGACCGCGGGGTCCCACTGCGGCGGTAAACAACGCCACGTTCAGCGGAGCCACGCGTCACAAAATAATACCGTTGTCGTCGTCGCCACGACCGATCCAGCGCTCCGTGAAGGCCTCGCCGGGCCGTCTCGCCCATCTCTCGCAGTTTCGCGAACCGATCGGAACGCGAGAATGTTCAAACGCGATTTGTTACACGACAACCGATTACATACAAAATACATGGTTCGAAAATTTGACAGGCCTTGCCCACTGGCGGATAAAGGCCTCGTCACGGTCTATTGGTCAAGGGAGCTTGTTTAACCGTGCATCATATCTTCTTATCTTCCCTTATATAGATTTAATATATATGTAAAAGGGAAATTTGTGAATATGTGCGACTGTTCGAAATGTTTAGCATACTTCCCGACATGCAACAAACTTGAAATTTGGCATGTGGGCACCTTCCAGACTGTACACAATGCAAAAAGTATAAAAATAGACTTTTGTATTTTTGGGGGGGGAGGGGAGGTGCAATAATGGATATATTTTGCACGGCAAGTGAGCGGAGACGTCACATCTGTGACGTCACCCGCATGCGGCAGCGTGACGCAGTGTGCCTGCTGACGTCACGCATCTCCCCCCCCCCCACCCTCCGCGTAGGCCGTGTACTAATCCAAGACAAGAATCCAAGTCTCGGGCAAGGCCAGGTAGTAAAGCTAGTAGATTTATAAAGCGCCATACACCAAGGCGCTTTACAACAATTGTAAAAGTGTACAATATGTTGAGCGCTGGTTGGCGAAGGTTGGTAAAAGGAAAAATCGATCGTGTCTCTTTGTCTTCCATGCGATTATCGACAACGCTATAAACCGAAACGGAACAACACTAATTGTGAACGAGACGTGCTCAACTCACCACTCTGGCCGTATGGTCCCATGATCCCGACACCACGAGGTTCTCTCCTCGGGTCTGGCTCCAGTCCACGCTGTAGACCTACGCCCATCATCATCATCATAATCATCAATGAGCGGTCACAAATTCACGCAAACACAAACGCGCTGCAATGCAAGGTGAGCGCGTATTGAACGGTTGCTTGCGTTGAATTTTTGATTATATCTCGATTCGATACATAATTAAAATTTAATATTATCGGCAGATCAAAAAATGAAGGGAAATGAAAAATGTTTAAAGCATTCATGGAAAGCGACCACAAAACAATAATCACCCCAAAACAAAACAGTGCATCAGAGGTCAGAACTCAAGCAATTTAAATCAACCATATTATTGACCTCTTTGTAATCCAATTAACTTAAATGGTGCACCATCCAATAACATTATAAAATAAAAGTGAATGCTCACGCCAACACAATTGGGTCCCTAATGGAGCTTATAGATCGCCGTGTTGTTTTTAATGGGTTGATAGGGGAAATAAATAAATACATGAATACCACATATCTGTACAATCTGTTTGGACTTCAGAAAAAGGCATTTGCCGCTGCGGCCCTTACACCAACGGCTAATAGTGCGTCAGGATTTGAACCGTCCGCTAATGCATTTTTATGTTTTTCAATCTCGCTTATCTGTAACGGAGGCCGATAAACCCATCGCACAGAATGAATGTCTCATCCCAGCTCTGCCACTGTGGGTCACGGAAACCACGATGCCCTCGTGATGAATTAACATTCCCAATACAGGTTTCTCCCACCCATGCAGTGGTATGGAGAACACATGTGTGTACGTTGAACTTATTTCGCACCGTACGTAGCCAACCGTGACAATAGGAGGTGCAGGGATAGGACAACAAACTAAAACACAAAAAGCAGTTCTCAAAAAATGAGTTTTTTTTAATCTAGATTTTAAAAAGCATAGCGCCAGTGGCTTCCTAATATTGGAAGAGCGTTCCGGACGGCTGCAGAAGCGCATCTGAAAGCACGCGACGCAGTGACGTGACGATGAATGAACATTCCTAAGACAGGTGTCTCCCACCCACGCAGTAGTGGGGATAGCGCATGCTGACAAAGCTGTGCCTTCAAGCACAGTCGTAAAATTTCCTTCAACACATTTTTTTAAGACCTGCCAGCGACAGGAGAATAAGTTCCTTTCAGCACTTTCCGCGTACTATCCTGGATCTTTGCCAGAACGGTAACTTTTGTTTGGCCATCTCATGCCAAACTAAGTCTGAACTCCTTATATCGTTTAACTCAGAGCCGAGTAGTGTTTGACATTCGCTGAGATATTAACTCAGACTTCCATCGCCCATTCACTTTGAACTCTCGTGGCTCGCAGACGAATACGGCACAGAAGCTGGATGTTGACTACCTCGCCTGGTCTACAGGAGGTTGTGGGTTCGATCCCCACCCTGACGCCTGCTATATATTTGGAGTTTGCGTGCCTCTTTCCCCGTGGTCGCGTAGATTTTTTATCCGGGTCCTCCGGTTTTTCCCTCCACATTTATGAACGTGCATTTAGAGCATTTGGCTGCTATACATTTCAACATTGAGCTATCAATTGTGGCCAGGTGGCTCCTGAAAAAGAGCGATATAGCCCAGCGGGCTTTACCTGGTAAAACAAAACAAAAAATAGCAGGCATAGTAGTAGTGAATATGTGGCGATGTACATGGAGTCACGGTCGTGTAGCGCCAGTACCGAGAGAAGAGTGGAACTGCGTGTGTAAAGTCTCTCTCTAACGCCAGAGCGAGTATGCCATGGAAAGTCTCTCTAGGGGGCATAGCCCTGGTGACGGTGGGAGAGAGGTCGGGCGAGGACATGGTCCATACTCTTTGTTTTTTTCGGTAAAGTCACATAGGTGAAAACAAAATAAAACAACTAAATTAAATCACGACGTTTCGTAAGCAACACAAGCATCCGTCATCAGGTGTGACTGCTCCAGGGTACTAGGGGGGGAGGAGCCAAGGGGTCGGGGGTGGGGGCATGCGGCAGGCCGTGTGGCGTTGCGGGCGGTTGGGCAGGGGATTAGCTGAGTTAAGCCGATAACCATCTTATTTTTTTGCGATGCCATGGTCCTTTGAGTGAACCCGAGAGGGCACGTGACAGGACGAGGTGGCAAGGGGGGCCCAGGAGGGGGTGAGCGGGACACGTGATGTAGGGGCCAGAGGCTTCGAGAAGGAGCCCATAAAAGCCGAGTCCCGGGCCCGACCGAAGCTGTTCATCTCTGCGAAGAAATCCGCTGTCTTCGTTCCTCGCTCCTCAGTCTCCGGCCTTCGCGCACGTGGACCAGGCCGCGTCTGAGCTGTCCTGGTCCGACTGAAGAGTTATCCCATCGAGGGTGCGTGTAGTTAGCCGTGGCGGTCACCACCCTAAGTCGTTATCCCGTAATGTTAATCGTTACCCTGTGGTGATAGTTAATAAATGTGTTGCCTCCAAGATCAAGTGTGCGCCTCAGTTGAACCCACGACAAATACAAGCACATTCCACGTAAGCACATTTTCTCACAGCAGCAGCAGCAGCAACACAACACACGAGCACGCCTGCACGTTTCCCCCAGCCGCACCTCTTTGCCGTGGCCCTGGTAGACTCGCAGGGGCCCCTCAGGCTGCGACGTGTCCCACAGCTGCAGGGAGCCGTCGCCGGAGCCCGTCACCAGCACGTGCTCATTGTCCTCGCTCCACGCCACGTCGAAGAGGCTGTCGTTCCACTCGAACCTGCGCGAGCGGCACGCGCCGCCGCCGCCGTCGTACGCGCGTTCCGCGTAGATTGAAAACTGCGGCCGTCTGGAACGCTCTTCCGTCCGATTTTAGGAAACTACTGGAGCTACGCACTTTTAAATATCGATTGAAAGCTCATTTCTCTAGAACTGCTTTTTGTGTTGAGTTAGTTTCCCTTCCCCCTTGCACCTCCGATGAGCACATATGGTGCGAAAGAAGCTCAACATACAACACGTTCAAATCGACGCATGATAGCAAAGTCAGAAGACTGCTGGATGTGCGTATGAACTTCTTTCGCACCGTACGTAGCCAACCGTGTTCATCGGAGGTGTGGCTGATTGTGAACATCTTCGGGCACGATAAACCCACAGCGAGATGAAGGCCTACCCAAGCCACCATCATCTCTCACGATCCTGCGATGTGATACTCCACCCAGCACCTGCACAGGAGCTGATTTCAATCACTGTGACTCGTCCGTGGAGGTCCTCTAAGACGTCTTCCACTCCCTGGCAGCTACTCCCATTGTTAATATTGACCATCGGCGTACATCCCTGCCAGCGGACACATCCTGCCCAAGCCCACTCACTTTAATTGACAGTTTGAATTATGCCTTGACCCAAGTATGTTCTCTAATCCATGCTCCTAATTGGTGGATCATGCTCATCTCAATTTGGCAGTCCTGAGCCCATGTGGGAAATTCCACATTGCCATGGCCAGTGGAGACTAATCTATCCAAAGCATAACCAAAGTTGAGATTCACACGTGCATAGAGAGTGGAATATCAAGAGCTTAAGAGGTTATGATGGTCAATGATATTAATAAAAGTGGCCATTGATGTTCATAAAATATTTGGGAAATGAGCGCTCACTGCTGTGATAATTAAACAGGACATTTAAACAAAGACACATCGGTCAGAGCATGACTTACGGTGCTTTATCATTACTATTAATAATTCACATTTATAATTCGCAATCCATCCTAGGATCCCAATGCGCAAGACTAGATCACCGAAACCTTTTCGTTGCAACCTTTGTCACCTTACGAGCCGTACACACAGCATTATTGCAATCGCATCTCACTTAAAAACATTATATAAACATACTCTTAGGTTTTTTCGGTAAAGTCACATAGGTAAAAAATAAAAAATAATAGAAATAATAATAGAAAAAATATATATATTTCTATTATTTATATATTTTTTACCGTGACTTTACCGAAAAAACCTAAGAGTATGAATCCTTGCAGTCACGAAAGTTTCAAATCTAGAATTATATAAACATTATATTACGTTTCCTTTTGTCCCCGTGATGTGCATGCCCCATTGTTTCTACAGCATCAAAAGATGCAGTTGTATTTAGTTGTTACATGAATGCCATTTGAACTGTACTCAAACTCACTATCGCTTGCTTCCGCGTGATAGATCACGCAGCTGTTATACGTTTGACACCCGCCCTCTGGTAAGGTCGCTCAGGCATTACCCCCTGGCTTCATAATAAATGTGTGCGTTCACAGAGCTGCATCACTCACGCAAAACAATCTGTATCTAAAAACAGCTCTGCACAATCCACAACCCACGGAGGTGCATTTTTATGCACGTGTTTTCAGCCACCCAACGAGTATTTATACGTGTAGGAGGAAACCAGAGCACCTGGAGAAATCCCGCGCGTGCGAGGGAGAAACACTCTATCCCATACAGAAGTGCCAGATGACATTAACCCTTTCCAATAAATACAGAGACCCAAGACTGCGAAGGGCCTTATAAGTGGAAGGATTCTTGATCAACATGTGGTGCATGTGGGCGAGCGGTGCTTGTACAGACACATGTGGGCGTACCTCCGCAGTTCGGTAATTCCCTCTGGGGTCTGGTGCAAAATCAAGAGGCTCCCAGACCCTGCGTGCAAACCACACACCACACACGCATGAGCTCAGGCACAAGAGTTCACATGGGGTTTCTGCATTTGCACAGCCATTTTTTTTAATGGTTGTCATTCAGGCTCTGGTGGAAATTCTAACGAGATGTGACGTCTGATTATAATCCAACGGGGACGCTGCATTGAGTTTGATAAAAGTAGAGCTCTCCGATGCGTTTGTGTTGCACTGCATGCTGATGTCCGACGATTCGTTCCACATTCTGGGAGCTTCAACCCAGTCCGGTGCCGGAAGCTTCAGCACGCACCTGTTGAAGGTCCCGGCAGGCGGAGCGAAACGTCGGACATCGTACTGAACAACACGCGGTATAAAGCAAACCGTCAAAAACCTACTCAATATTATTGATAAAAGTTCGCCCAGGGTCGGGATCGCACCCACGGCCACCTGCATCCTAGGCGACGGAGATAACATCTCGCCACCATCCACTACTTTGCTTGCCATCAGCCATGGTCTATCCACCGCTAGATGAAGACCTCCCCATGCCGTCAACCTGCCCCTTACGGTCCAGTGCTGGTGCCACCCATCTCAATCCTGCATGTCAACTGATCTCGTCGCTCCATCTCCGCAGTGGTGGTCTGCATGGATTCCTTACTCACTTTGGCCACCATTCCGTCGCCCGTTTCATCCATGAGCCATCACGCCATAAAGGGTCGCGCGTCCAGTATGATGTCTCATTTGTTTGTGTTCCCCGACAGGCGCCTATGACATTCATCTCTTCTATGAATAGCTATAATGGGGTAACAAGTTCTTTGTAAGAAGACCTTGCATCTTTTATATGAGATGGGCAATTTCCCAGGTAGGTTTGGCCTTGGATATTGTCCACGAGGCAGGCAATGCAGCCACATTATAAATACAATCTGCCTCTCAATCACTCCATGCAGGAATGGGACATCAGTTTTAGAGAACAGGCAGTGCTAATGTAAATCATTCCAAAAGGATTACCAGTTGCCGCTAAGTCACACCCATTTAATGTTGGCGATAACATCTGTTGAGGTTAAGTTCAACCTTCACGTCCTTTCAAATCATAAAATTGAAGTCGCCGCGTTCTAAAACGCTCCGGAAAGTTCGGCGCACGCCCAAAAGTATCCCCTGCGAACAATAACTCCCAACAAACCTGGTCGCACAACCAAACGCACCGTCCGGATAAACAAAGGCTTGCCTAGCTTTGGCTTTAAAAGACGGGGGTAAAAAAAGGGGTGAGTCTTCTAACATGGGGAAGACTGTCATTCAGTCTCCAGCGGGCAAAAAACACAAACGCCGGGCATGGTGGCACATGCATGAAATCAAGCACTTTCGAGGCAAGGCCGTGGGGATCACGGATATTTATGAATATTCCAAACCAAGGCCAGTGGTGGCAATAAAACACAATGTGTTCATGAACCTGTCTTTCCGGACCTGTTGAGTGTTATCCCCCACACCCCTACCGATTAAGTTGTTTTTCTGAAGGTCCTTCAGTTTCCTCCCACATGCCAAACAATTAGACAACAATAAAATCACGCACGTATATGGATTGTGTAAGGCTTCACAACATGCGCGTGTCCCTGTAAGTACCTGGACAACATTTAATGTAAGCTGCTGTCAGGGGAAAACAACGCATCGCTAAATAGTCATTTTTGTGCTGGATTGTGTGTGCAGCTTTTGGGCAACCCTTTAAACAATTTGGCCAGTTTTCTATAGGGTAAGTCCCCAATAGGAATGCAACATTGAACTTAAGTTTCATATATATTCCATGATCTCTGAGATGTATCATGACCCCATGTTATAGACCGATAGTGCCAACGAGCTATCGACGCTGCCAACCTCAGTTGCAAGCAATGAAAATAAGTGTTGAAATATACCTATAAAATACCGCCTGTATAAACAAACTATATTAAAATTTCATTGTGCAAGGGTGAAGCTATCACTTCACTCTCTCGCACAGCGCAGACTTTATATTTCCTGAAGCTGCAGTGGACGATTTACATCACACGATCGCACAAACCCCGTGTGCTGTCGCCCGGTGTATATTTGGCACCTGTTACTATTTCAGGAGGCACCCCTACGCTGTGCGACCCTGCCAAAGGGGTCACGGAGTTTACGCGATCTCTCGCAGCGCGTGAATAATAACAATCACAATGGCGGAGAGGGAACGAATGCAAGCGACAAAAACGCTATTTTGTCTCGCTGGCAGGGGAAAAGAAAAAAAACCGGCGTGCCGCGTAGCCTCCGGCGTTTACCGGCGATGCCAAAGTACTGCGATGCGGCACACGCCAGCTGAGCGGGAAAGAACGGAGAGAACTTGACGGAGTAGCCGTGACGCGCCGGGACACGGAATGTCCGCACGCCAGACTCTGCCATGGGGCCCTCGTGTTCCGCGACAGCGCGGGGCGCTTACATCGCGGACCTGCAAGCCCGTCACATGCACGCGATTATTTATATCCACCTTCGGTCAGGCGGGCTCTCGGCAGAGCCACGCGGCGCGCGCACAGAGACACGTGACACGGCGTGGAGAAGTCGCGCAGTTAAACCGAAAGGAAATATCGTTGAATCCGACGGCTGCCGAGCTTTCGTCCGGACTGACGTGTTCCGGGAGGACGTGTTCAAGCATGGCAATCGTAGAGGAGCTTTGGCCGCATCTTATATGAGCTCGGTGCGGTGGACTCGTAAAACTCTGCCACCGTGTAGCTGGATGTTGTCGACGACGGCGATTCTAATTCCTTCACAATGCGTTTGGGCGAGATCCCAAACGTGTTAAAACAAATATATGCAACATTACATTCACAATGCACAATGAGCACAATGAATAATCATAACCTTGACATGTGATCATATATGATAATCGACAATGTCTGAAGTTGGTTGTGAGCCTTAGGTATTTAGTTAGAGGACACAACATGTTTAAAGTTTGCAGGGTAATTTCTAACGGTAAAGACAAAACCATGCAAATGTATTGTTGCAAACATTGAATTAATATTCTGATTTAAAAAATAATGTATTTACTTAAAAATATATTTTGGTCTTCTAGCATTCATAAACATTATTTACTTATAGCTATATCCTACTCATATTTTAACGAGTAAAACAGATCTATTATGAAATGTATGTTACCAATATAATTGCGAGTTGTTTCTTAACCTTTTCCCATGCCGATGACGTATATGTACGTCATCGTGTAAGTAATTGGAACGGAACCAGAAGAAAAGGCCATGCAGGAGGGCGTGTGGCACAGTTTGGCGCTAGCTACCGTAGAGTGTGGTCGTGTCGCTACAGTTCTCTGCGGCGAGCACAATGTTACGTCTCTCTAAATACAATGAACGATGAACCGCTTGCACGTTCCGAGATTCAGCGGTGAACGGGACACCCCACCCTGCAACTTGCAGCGCGTCTCGGAATGGGTTCATGTGAATCAGAGATTAAGAAGTGCTGTTGTTACTGCCAATGAACCAGCTATATTTACACCGGACACATTCTAAACTTTGTACTAATACCCTATCAGAAGATTGATGGGACGCTAACAAATAGAAAACACACCTATTTTAAGATAACCTTTGTTTGATTGATTATATTTGACATATAAAAAACTTGAGTAGATGACACTGACCGCATCTTATATTGGCAATGTATGCCTGCTGTGCGCGCCTGGCCTCATGTCTGCCCGTGGCGTCAGGTTCCGTATCAATAACGTGGACGTGGATGTGTACAGCATGGAGGGGACGACGTCTGGTGGCGTGAGCCAGGCACAATTCATACCCTCACGCTTTGACCAATGCACAGATGCTCGAGATGTAATTTACAGGATAATTGAAAAGCATGGTGGATGTGTACCGTGTCTGGCCCTTCTATTAACTCACACGGCAGCCTGCAAAGCACACAAACCAATCGAAAACCAATCGAGAAACTAAGTGTTATGAACACATGGGTCTCACATGGGTACAGCACATGCCTGTGATCCAGAGCTTTGGAGATGAGGGTTGGTGGATCACGCAGAGATTTGAAAAACTCCCATGTGCGCTGTGTTGTCAAGGTGGGCAGGAGATAGCAGTAGAGGAAATACATTGTGAATTGATCTGTGCAGAGCTCTGAATGTTAGCCCCTGGAATGCACGTGCTTTCTCTAGGAAGCTGAGTTTCCTCTCCTAAGCTAATCACTGATTACTTCCATTGGCCACATATATCAATTCACGAACCTCTGCCAAAAAGATAGAGATTCTGAGGATTTACTCGGAAAAGCGCATTATTATTATTTCCTGGATGACATAAATAACATTACTGATGTGGGAATGTTTAAATAATAACCATGACATATAATTGCATGTAATAATCGACAATGCTTGCATTTATTTTGTCATCAATCGCAGCAGTGTTTTGTAAACTAGAATGTTTTACACTGTGTGGGATTGTCCAAAATTCACGACAAATATCATCTATAAAATAGGTTTTTAATATTTATGCGATCTAACCCTAAAAAACTATATGGATCAACCACACCACGATCAATAAAAATTAACTGGACATTTTAACGGCAATAATTTTGGCATAAATCTACCACGTGGCCTAACCCAAAACAAAATGCATGGATCACACACACACTCGTGTTGATACAATGATAACGATGCTGATTATGTCTAGAAGATATCATTCCCCATCCTCGAGCGAGTGCTCCTGGTTTTGGTGGTGACGATGACAACGATCCACTCGTCACATCTGCGCCGAAACAAACCTCGGCATTGCAGCAGCTGCCTGCATATTTGTAGTTTGTGTCTCTCTCCCCGTAGACGCGTGGATTTTTCTCGAGGTCCTACAGTTTTTCCCTCCACATTTAGAAGCATGCTTTATGGGAGCATTTGACTGCAATACGGTGCATTTCCATGTGAAAAGCCACATCCTTGGGCGATCATTTGCGTCCAGGCCGCTTCTGGAAAAGAGCGATACAGCTCAGTGGGCCTTGCCTGGTCAAATAAACGAATGGTTTCGAGTGTATGCTTGAGTACAGAGAAAATAGACACACGGTCCTGCAAATGAGTGTGGATGTTACTGTCACACAAAGACCCCACCGCCACCGCATGGCATTAACAGACTGTTGGGGCAAGTGCTGCGATTGAGCATCTATGAAGGCCGGCACGGCACACCAAGAGGTGGGTGGCCAGCACCACGCTGGGACGTCTTTGTATCCCCAGTGCATAGTAATTGTACACAGTGCATATTAGCATGTGTAGACATCAGCACCGTGTACTCATCTGAGGCCGAGTCGACCTAGGGGAGGGCCCATCGGGAACCTGTTCAATCCGTCACGAGTGATATTGGTCGTCGTTGAGCGGTAATCGAACTCGGGTGGACGGTTCGTATCGCAGCGCGCTAACCACTGCGCCACCGCTCCCCAGACACGCGAGGCGACCACGCCACCTGGTGGACGCGCGGCTGAGTGAGGGGGTTGGAGGGCCACGCTGCGATGGGCACGCGTGTTTCCCCAGCCTGGCGGTACGGGTACAATCACAGTCGTATGCATATAACCCAAGAATCCTCAGCCATCATCATCATCGTCGTCGGCCAGGGTCAATCCACTGCTGGATTAGGGTCGCCCCAAAGCGTCGCTATCTCTCACGATCATGCGATGACGCAACGAGCTGATTTCACCGCTCCATCTCCTCGCAGGACGTTGTCTCGGACCCCAAAAATCTTAGCGATGCAATGGACATTCAAACAACACTGCAGGCGAGATGTAACACTGCGTTCAGTAAACTACAGAGGACGGTGCAGCCCTGAAAGTTCTTGCAAGTTCAGGCACGAATCGCGCTTCTGCCAGGGGCGAGCTCTAGAGTTGGCCCCTCCACGGTGTGTTTGGCCTACTCTTCCACGCCGACAGAGGCGGTGGGGCCCCACGCTGCGCGGCCAGCCGCGCCTGGAGACCCGACAACAGCCAGCGCGGGTACAGTGCGGGTCGTTAACGTCACTGTACGGACTTGCACTGTGGACGAGCGCGCAGCCAAACCACGTGGCATCGCTTCAGCTCGCGATACAGTTTTATACATTTTCACGCGTTAATACATCATGCACGTAAGTGTGTAGATGTGTGTGTGTGTGTCGATGTTTTGAACTGAGCAAAACAAAACCGTGTCGCACTCACACCCGCGACTCGCCTAGGACTGCGACCACTCGGCCCACGGAGACCCCGGCGAGTTCACGTCATCGCGTGACGTCATCTCGTAACGCGGCGTGGCGTCATCGCGTAACGCGTTACGTCGACGTGTCGTGACGTCATTGCATAACGCATTACGTCTATGCGTCGTGACGTCATCGCGTAATGCGCGACGTCACGACGCGACGCGTCACGTCGTCGCGCACCGACTGTGACGTCACGCTTCAACACGCCCTTCGCTTGATTCGATGACCAATGAACGACGCCAACTCGTTCGTCGGTCACGCCTCGCGCTCTGGCCCTCTCAATTGCACACGAGAGACGGAACATTGCCCGAAACGTCGCTTTTAGTCATCGCCGTCACCACGATCCGTGGGCAGATCGCCCCTAGGAGGTGTCGCCATTTGTCTCTTCACGTTCCGCTGTCTTCTGGTTGCCAATCTGGCTCCAGTCGTGGCCACGTCTCCCTCGGCACCAATCTCTGATGGCGTCGTCATCAACCCATTCTCTGTGAGCTCTTCCTCTCGTTCCGATTCCTGACATTTTTACTCAGATAAACAACAACAACGACACTTTTAATGTCCCTGTTGTTGTTGTCCATCCTACACGAGTGTCCACATCGTGCCAGTTTCCTTCTCATCACTCCCATCATCATCATCATCACCACCGGGTCGTCTTATTCTACGTGCAACATTTCGTCTTACTTCACCGTTGGTCACGCTCTGGGCCCAGCTCAGACGCAGTCTCCTGTAGCAGCACAATTCGAGTGCCAACATCGTGTCCCTGTCGGCCTCTTTCAGTGTCCAAGTCTCGCCGGCATACACAGCTGCCCCGAACACGCGTGCTCTTAACATGCTCAGTTGGGTCTTGCTGCTGATTTGCTTGCTTCTGCGGATGTTCTTGAGTCCTGCCCACGACTCCTTGTGCCTTCGAGGTCCTCGCTCTTCTGTCTGCCCTGCAGCCCTTGTCCCACGTCAGCCGACTTCCCAAGGACACAAATTCATTCACACGTCAATGACGCTGCAGCAATGGGCCTTCTACATTGCACATGAAGAAGGGACATTGCCCGAAACGTCGCATTTTATACGTGGTGTTATCTGTGTGTGTGTTGTTATTTGTATGTTGTCATCTGTGTGTGTTGTTATTTGTGCATGTGCAGCACTGCGAACGCAGCAGCAACAGCTCTAAATGTCGACCCAATGGGTCTATTAAGCCGTTGAAAAGTCCACTGAAGCCACAATCTATACGAAAACTTCAAATCAAAAACTTCATATCTAGAATTAAGCCACAATCTGTTGAAAAGAGTTACATGGGGGGGGTGGGGAGAGGGGTTGGGACATCACGTGAACAACATTTCGCTCTGCGTGTCGCGCTCTGCGTTACACGTGGAACGACCCAGGGCACAGCGCTGCAGTTCGCGCTGTAGCCTGCAGATGGCAGTAGCCAACCACGTCACGAACCAGACGAGACTCATGACTTTGACCGTGGACTTTCAAAGATTGTTGTTGCTGTTGTTGTTGCGGGAGTTGGCGCTTGCCATGACGAAGCCTGCTGACGGCGGCGCGAAACGTCGAGACGTCATCTGGAAGTGACATCATCCAGAAGTGACGTGCCCCGCGAGAAATTTCGTTCGCGCGGAAATTCGATTTCGCTAATTGCACCACTCTGTATCACGAGTTTTGTTCACGGGTAGTAAGTGTTACTTTCTAATTGCTTATGCCTCTCAAGTATAGAAAATGGCCTATTTTCTCATAGAAAATAGCCAAATTTTCTCATAGAAAATAGGCAAAATTCTAAATATCACTGTCCTGGTCACAAAAGCAAAGTTTGTGGGGAATAATATCAATTTTCTGCACTTTTGAGGCATAATCAATTATGAAATAACACTTACTACCCAGTGTTATCGAAGACGCGCGCGTGTGTGTGTCTATACACAACGTGAGTTGCGTGAAGGCAACGTGCGTGAAGCGAGGGACCCCTCGACAATGGGCGTGAGAACGTGAGCAGAGTGCGCCATGGACGCAGGCAGGTCTCATGCGCTGCTCGCTGTGTTAGACGTGCAATGTTCGTGCGACATCGACTCGTGAGTTTGTAAGCAGCAGCAGCAGCAGCGTTAAGTGACGGGGCTGTCACCTTCACTGACATTCGGCAGATGAATTTCGATTTAAAGCTTTCGTGACTGCAGGGATTCATCTTCTTGGTTCTTTCGGTAAAGTCACGTAGAAGGGAAGTAATACAACAATAAAAATTCTTTTATTATGTTTATAAAAATAAAACATTTTTATTATGTTTATAAAAATAAATTTTTTTATTATGTTTTACTTGTATTCTTTTATTATTTCCCTTCTACGTGACTTTACCGAAAGAACCAAGAAAATTCGGCAGATGCCCTGCACTGCCGTCACGCGTGCTTTTGATGCATTCTCCCGACGATAACTGCTCTCGTCGTTGGGCCGGCACTTTGAATAATTGCAATTAGTGATGACAATTATCTCATCCATTCGCACCCCGTGACGTGACACGTGGAGATCCCCCGAGTGTGCGCCTGCACCCTGCTCGAACCGGAGCCGCAGGCAATCGCGGGCGATGCTCTCCCTCCCGCGTGAGTGCGTGCGCGCGTTCCACTCGGCGTGTCTGCACTGAAAACCACCTTCAAGTGGGCCCACGTGTTTTCCGCTGGGGTCATTCGGAAGCAGCTGTTTACTTCGCCGATAAGCCGAGAGCTCGCGTCGAATCCTAACCACCTTAATCTCTTCCTCCTCCTCCTCCTCCCATCTCTCAGGCCGCGTAGGTTCATTCAAGGGTGTCCTTGCTTCATCGTTATCACCAGCCGTGATGTATACACTCTATACGTTGAACTTGTTCGGCACCATTCGTATAAGCGAACCGTGCGAATCGGAGGTGCGGGATCATTTATTCAACTAAACTAAACGTTTTATTCTTTGGTTCTTTCGGTAAAGTCACGTAGCAAATCAAATAATAATAGAATACAACGTTTCGGTTGCAACACAAGCAGCCATCATCAGGTAAGAATGAATGATGAAACACAGACGATTGGTGTGTCTCGCTCGGTGTGTCTCTGCATGTTGTCTGCCTCTGTTGTTTCCGTGTCTGTGTTGTATCATTCATTCTTACCTGATGATGGCTGCTTGTGTTGCAACCGAAACGTCGTATTCTATTATTATTTTATTTTTTAGTTTAAACTTTTTATTTTTTTATTTTAGCAAGTAAAGCCTCACTGAACTGTGCATCTTTTTCATAAACAACCTGGCCACAAATGATAGCTCAACGAAGTGGCTTATCATGTGGAAATGCACAGCAACCAAATCCTCTGAACGCACGCTTCTGAAGCCTGTCGGATGAACGCTTGCCCAAACTCTTGCCATCGTTGCAACAACAAAAACAACACCAATCTGACTCCTGCCCACGAGCTGGTGAGCACGTGCCCCTAATCGCTCCATCTCCTCGGCAGTCTTACTCGTCGGCGCTGCTCCCTCGCTTGGCTGCCGCTCCGTTATTAGCCTCGACCGTCATGCGTGTATGCACGTATGTTGAACTTGGATGAAGGTCTACTCAGTGCGTTGAAACTTCTTTCGCACCGTTACGTAGCCAACCGTGCTCATGGGAGGTCCATGCAAATGCACATTCTGGATATTGATCCACACGCAACGATTGCGTGGCGAGGACACGTGACGCAAAAAGAATAACGCGAGTGTGAAACAATATAGTGCCCCTTCTGTCACGCCGACAAAGATGAACAATGGTGCACCGTGGTACACATCGGCACATTAGACTCTGGGTTTAGTTTGTTTGGGTTTACTTTACTGTTAGATCTATGCGCTATTCTATAGATGCTATGTTAGTCTAGGTCTTATGTCCGACTATTGATCCATCGTAAGTGTATGGGTCCTCTGGTAGCCTATGGAATCAATGAAGGTCCATAGATCCCGCGTCAGCCAATGCGACCCATCTAAGTCTAAGACACCTGCAACAGGTTAATAGACGCGGTGCGAGAGAGGCGAGCGAGCATCGGCTTCATTTTCGATCCTGATAGTTTACAACTCCACTGTGAATAACAGAAAACCATTAAGACGCCATTAAAGCGCCAATGCACACTCATAAAGCGTCCGTGGATGACCCCGGATTGTCTCTTTAGAAATGCCAAGGGTGACGTTTAAGTGGAGGCCGTCTGAGCTCAGTTTTTATTGCGATCCTCAATTCTTCATTCACACCGAGTGTATTCGTGTTACTTCTGCCTGGCAGTGCTTTTGGATTTGATCAAACGACCCCACGATGATACAGCTAAGGAGAATTCATTTTAGTCTCGCTACGGATAGATAGATAAATAAAGCACGATTTCGTCCATCGGACCCTTGGCTTTCCGGACCCAACATTGTCCAGCGGCGTTTGTCTAAGCTACCAAACTTTATGGCGGTGTCCACTGCCGACGGTCTTGGGATCTGGTCGTCCTTGCAAAAGAGCTGTTAAAGTGAAGTGCGAGTCGATGAGTCTGCCCGAGTGGCTCTCATCAGAAGATTGAGAATTGTGAAAGAGGCTCTTCTAGGTGACCACGTTATTAACAAGGGCACTTCATAGAACACACGAGACCCCATAACATATGAGATCCCCATTTCACGACAAAAGCAACGTCGTACACAAAGACACAATGCGCTGACATGGAGCTTAATATGCAAAATCGAATAATGTACAAGCAGAGCTCCATTTTATCTCTCCACATATAAATAAAACGTGATAAAGTCCATCAGCCTATGTATTGACTTTACAGAACAATTTTATCAAACAGCATTTGATTAAGCAAACAACGACTGACGCTGTGAAAGCAAAACTGAAATCTTTGCATTATTGCAATTTACTGGAACTCAAAGGCCAGCTTTCCAGATTTACAGAAGTCCTTTCCAACATCTTTCATAGATTTCCTTGTTTGTGATCTTTCATGAGCCCATATGCGCACTACAAGCCGTTCTTAAATAGCATATAAACTGTTGTCAGCTCTCTGAAATAAATAAGCAAGGTTCATTTAAAACAGATATTAATATGCAAAGGAAAACATTTTAGGGGTCAATTAATTGGGGGTCACGACATCTGCACCACCCTGTACTGTGGCCACGGATACAATAACCAGGAGGCTGCCACAAGTGTAATGGTGAGCACACTGGAACTGCAACATTGCAGAGGTCACCGGGTCAATTCGATCTCCGGGCGTGACAGGTGAAGCAAAAAGAGAAGTTTCTCCCCAAGTCTCTCCACCGAGCGCTCAGTCATTGGGAAGGATGCGTGTGATGGCGTCACGTGTGGGTACTCCCATCGCTTCAAGGGCGTCTGGTCAACGTGGAAGAGGAGGCCAAAGTGCCTACCAGAGTCATGCCAGCAGTGGCGTGAGCAAGCAATTGCAAGGCTGCGCCTTTATCGTATAGTTATATTGGCAACGGAGACAATGTTGACAGTCGGTTGATCAACAACTTTGATGATGATGGTGATGATGATGGTGATGATGATGGTGATGATGATAGTGATGATTTTGGATCGGAAGAGGAGAACACTACGATGATAATGGGTGATGATTGTGGTTCGAGATAATGGTGATGATGACTGTGGATCTGAAGAGGAGATGATGAAGATGAATAGTGTGGATCAAGATCGAAGAGAATGGTGATGACTGTAGGCATGTAGAGTGTGCATAGTGATGATGATGATTGTGCATCTATAGAGGCGAGAATTATGATGATGATGATGACGACGTTCATTGCAGATCTGCAGAGGCAAGAATTAAGATGGATGATGATGACGATGATGATTGTGGATCTGTCGAGGCAATAATTATGATGATTGCGGATGTGAAGACGTGACACATGTTTGCGTTGGGGAGAGAGTTGGGGCTGGTATCGCCGGGTTTAAGAATCCGTGATTGACAAAAGCCTCGTTGTGTATGCGTGTGCGGAGACGGCGCCCTCAAATTAAATCCCCACACCTGCGCCGCGCCACAAACAGCACAGGTGCGAGGCACCATCGCGAAAGTGTGAAGTTACCTTCCAAGCCCATTCTCCCCGCCCAGAAGTCTGGGGGGTGGGGGGGTCCAGACTTGCAACCGAGCCAACTGTAAAAGCCCCAACAGAGTCAGCACAGTGGAGAGGCAGTTCAGATGGCATTGTCTGAGACTTGCCTTTTATGCCTCTTTGTGCTGATTGACAGCCCAACCGGTCATACCGCATTGTATAAGCTTATTACATTATTGGTGTGCGCATAAAAAAAAACCCAGAGCGCTTCATGTGGTTGTGATTGCCCAAGCAATTTGGTTGCTATAAAACTCATAGCCCGTACTGCATCTGCCAGGGAAACAGAGCTCACACAATAGTGAACCACGTGTTCGGATTTCCAGCAGCGGCTAGGAAATCATCCGAACAACTCTGTCTTTAAAAAAAAAGTATCATATTCGCATTCCAAATTCTTTGCGATATTCTCAGGCGGAAACTGTCACAGATGCGCTGATACGTTTGTTTAAAACGGCCTGTGTGCCCTCCACGCGCACACAATGAATCAGCCACCATCGGAGCGGATGAAGCGGTTGTCTCTGAGCCCCTGCCACGCACAGTGGCCACGTGTGGCCGTGGACTTCGTGGCACCGCAGGCGCGGGGCACACACGACTCGGGACGCTCTCGCTTCGAGTGGGACACCTGCGGCTCTTCCAGTGACCCCTTCGTGACGGTCTTATTCATCAAGGACCACCACCGTCTCGTCTTCACCACAGTGCCAGTGCATGGCGGCTCTTGACATACTGAGGGGGGGAGGGGGGGGGTTGAACCGAATTTGGTAGAAGAAGAAGAAATGGCTCCTCCTGTTGTTTTGCTTTCCGAGCCCGCGGGGCTGGAACGTGAACTGTTCCGTCGTAGCGACAGTAAAAGTGGGGGCAGGATGACATCTGGCGAAGAGCACAGCTTGTCCGCTCCAATTGGCATGGTCATCGTGTTCGTGACACCAGTTAGAGGAGGGGTGGGTGAGGGGGGGAGTTCCTTCGACTAAAGTCACTTTTCCGCCACTCCAACACGTGGTGATTTATTTGCGTTTAAACAATTCGAGAGGATTCATGCGGTGCCTCTAAAATGCCAACTTTGGGTTGCATAAGCGAGGCACGCCCCTGTTGCAACACGGCACCAAACGGTTACAGTTTGTGTCAAAACATTGTGGAACTGAGGGCTCGATGTGGATATTTGCTAACGCTATCAATACCTTGATTGGCATATACAGCACTGTACACAAATGTGCCTCTGTATTTTGCCTCTGGGCGCCACGGTGGCGAGATGTTAACTCCCTCGCCGGGTATGCAGGTGGTCGGGGGTTCGATCCCGACCACTCACGCCTGCTGCTGTGTATTTGGAGTCTGCGTCTATTTCTCTCTTTCCCCGTGGTCGCGTGGATTTTTCTCGGGGTCCCTCCGGGTTTTCCCCTCCACATTTACAAACACGCGTTTCGAGAACGCTGGCTGCTGTGACTGTCCACGCGATGATAAGCCACTTCGTTGAGCTATAATTTGTGGCCAGGTCGCTTCTGAAAAGGAGCTATACAGCTCAGTGGGCCTTACCTGGTAAATAAAACACATTCCTGCGGAGGGAGCTGGTAGGAACGTTGGGTTGCTCAGTCAATGGCCAGGGTCAACGGCGGCGTGGTGTATTCCGCAAATATGTCCGACTGTGAGGGCGGGCACAAGCCGGCGTGAGTAGGTTAAACGTTGAGTTTTATAAGGGCACCACGGGGTGACCAGCCCCTCCCCACCCAGCCCCACCCCTCCCACCCCCCACCCACCCCCACCCCTCCCCACCTAGCCCCACCCTCCCCACCCAGCCCCTCCCTTCCCACCCAGCCCCTCCCTGCACGACGGACACAATAATCCCCCGTGGGCTGGTGTAACCAGGAGGTTCCTACCAGTAAACTACAGCTGTTTTTATAGTTTAATCCCAAACATTTACAATGAAAGCGTTTGACTGAGATGTGGTGATTGTATTGACGTGTAGTTCACCTACTCGGCCACCAATAGCAAGGCCTGCCTGCATGAGAAAGTATCGGCAGGTCAATTGGAGTGCTACTCTCATAAACGCCCTCATGCGTAGTGGTTTCCTGTTGCCGAAGGGCAAATCGACAGGTAATGAAAGGGCACATGTGTACCCGGGCCGCGTCGCTGGGAGAAAATGTGGTTTTCCTCTAAATGTACCGCTCTTCAGAAATACACTGCAACAGCTGCATTCTGTCGCTTGTACGAAAGGCAATGAGTTTACAAGGGGTACGTGGGTAAATGCAGGCTTGGACTTGTTCGTTTATGATAAATAATCATCGGTTGAGGATCAAATGTGTTTTTCTAGATTTGAAGCTTTCGTGACTGCAAAGATTCATACTCTTAGGTTTTTTCGGTAAAGTCACGTAGGTAAAAAAAAATATATAAAATAATAATAACTGTATAATAAGCAAAATAACTGTATAATAATGTCCCATCACAAATAACTCCAACTACAGTTATTTTGTTGTGCCTTTATACACCTGATGAAGGAAGCTTGTGTTGCCTCCGAAACGTCGTGATTTAATTGATTTATTTTCATTTATTATTATTATTTTAGATATATATTTTTACCGACGTGATTTTACCTAAAAAAACCCAAGAGTATGATCAAATGTGTTGCTTTGCAGTGGCCTTTCGAGGTTATTCCCGAGACATATGTTGTATCGGACACCTCCACCGAGTTTTAAATTGTATACGAGACCCATTACCATCATCTGTGGATGAGAGCCATCACGAAGGTAGCCCAACATCCAACACGGACAGACGTGTGAACCGCGGTAGAGTTTTTACGCACGTCTGATGGATCAGCTGTTTATATTCGCCACAGCCTTCGGCTTAAAATGCATGCTCATAAAATGTGGTTGATTAAAAAGATCAGCGAATGTTGGGGTTGCCCCTTCAAACACTGTTGGGTGAATTCAAATCTCGTGGTCAACACCTGCTCTGCCAGCCGCTCGTGCAGTCAGCCAGGTAGCAAGTGCAGCAGCAGCAGTCGGATAATTTATATTTTAACGAAGCATACGGCCCACACATATGTGCGTCGGTGCCCAGTTTTGTAATTCGAATTTTTTGTTCATTATATTCGTAAATTTGGGATCTTGTTCCAGGTATTAGAATCATTTACTTTGTCGCATATTAACGAGTCGCCGTCATAGGGAAAGTGTCGTCACTTGATACCACGTGGCACCCGTTTTGGTGGGAAAACACAGAAATGATGTTACCGATATAACGTCCCCTGCGGTCTGTGGATACATCTGCAACAAAATGTTTTTTGTTGTGATCGTCCGAAATGTCTTTTCTAGGCCTGATGTTCACATTTTTCAGATAAATTAGAAAATTGGGAGCGCACTCCTTGTGTATAAAACGCATATTGATTAACCAAACTAAATGTCGCATATCATATAGGTCATTGCATACTACTAATGTGCTATAAATATGCCTGATCTCATCGGAATTCGGACACTAAGCAGGATCGATGCTAGTTAGTACTTGGATGGTGTAACCACCAGCAGGGCCTGCCAGGTCTTGTAGGCGTGACAGTGCCACGTGTCACTCCCTTGTATGCGTGGTGGCTCTCTCCGGGAGTTCCCATTTCCTCCCGAATTCCAAACACTCACAAATGGGATCAGCGTAATATCCAAATGCAGCTAGGACCCTCTTGAGACGCAGCTTAAGCCTCCCTGGAGCAACAAATGATTGTTTTTGTCTTGTCAGTGCGTAATTTCAGCTGGATCTGTCTGGGTCAGTGACCCAGGACGAGTTCTGCACCCCGGCACACCACATCCAGGATGCATACTTTTTGTTTTTTTCGGTAAAGTCACGTAGGTAAAATTTTTAATAAAATGAAAACAACTAAATTAAATCACGACGTTTCAGAAGCAACACAAGCCTCCGTCTTCAGGTGGAACCGCCACAGCAAAATTACTGTAGTGAATAAAGAGAGCTGTTTAGAGAACCGTGATTATATAGGGTAAGAGGGGGGAATTAGCTGATTAATAGTTAAGATAAGGGTAAGTGTAAGATAAGTGAGGTAGCCTGGGCGGACACAACATTGGGGTACGGATCGTAGGGAGGGTGAGTGTGGGGACGGGGTGTGGGCTGGGAGGTGCGCATGGAGTTCAAACTAAAGCTTTATGATGCAGAGGGCGGAAGTTGAGCTGGTTGATAAGAAAGCGAAGTTAACATCCAGGATGCCTTCCACTACGGTTGGAGCTTCAAGTCACGTGCCACGTCCCAGTCTACCAGCGATCTGGGTAAATAATTTAACTCGTTATCTGGTGGCACTGCGTTGGCAGTGGTGCACAAGCACATACAACAACAATCTCAACATGTTCCATCAACAACGCTGTGGCCTTGGAAGGAACTACCTATAACAGGTGACGTTTCAGGCAACGGCCCTTCTACTGAGCACAATATATGAAGAAAGGCCCTTTCCCTGTCGCCTATTACATATTTTATTTCAGGGTAGTGTTGTCTATTTTCTTTTAGGATGTAGAGCAATCAGTTTCAAAGACAATGCTTACATTATCAGAGCATGATTGCATTTTTGCCACAAATATGCGTGGTTAATGCAAACTTGATGCCTCTAAATAGGCATCTATTTTGTGTTTTAACATTTAACACCTCCTGTTTTATTGGCAGAAAGAGCAAAGCCTATTCTTACATATTTTTTCTCTCATAATTTTGATACTGACAAAAAATGTCGCATAAGATAGGGCAGTATTGTAGACGAACGCGCGGAGGATTTATTTTTACGCAAATAATTGGCAGTGTCGCAGGAAGTGCAATCGCTTCTACTGACATCAATGGCATGCGACCATCCAGCTTTAATGCAGTGAGCTTTATTAGCATGGAGAATACAGACGTCATCAATCTTAGCCATTCTTGTTATGTACGCACGTAAGAACACTCCACCGAGTTCTATAATACACATATACTGAGCTAACAAAACATTATATGTACACAAAAGCTTACCTTTGTACATCAATCACTGGTAAACAAAAAAAAAGTTCCCATTTATACTAGACTGTATATATATTTGTACGTTAGCATTAAATACAATGTCATTGGTAGATGGGTAATAACAAAAACACATTGCATGAAACTGGCTTTCGGAGTCATGCTCGAAATCCGCGTCTCATAGCCTTCTGTGAGTTAATGAGCCTGCAAATGCAAACTGTTGAATGACAAAAATGTTCACTGCTCATCAAGATATTCACGAAGTATGGCCAAACAACACTCCCATGATGAACACGGCATGATGAGGGCCTTAATCCTGCAGTGGTTTTATACAAAGTTGAAACTTATGAGTATCGTCAATGCGATGTTGTTTTATGCTGGGCGCGAAGCCATCAGTGTACCGCATATCTTTAGGATAAACTCTTTGCCAAGCGCCTTTGCGACTGTATATGCTTACACAACAGGTATCACGGATGGGGCATATGCTTTGGATGGTGGAAGAACAGCTGCCGTTCACATTTCCAGGTGGATATGAACTCGTTCAACTACTTTAAGTATTTATAACGTTACATTTATTGACGGATCGTTTGAAACATTTTAAGGCCGCTGTTTTTGAGATACGCTTTGGGGAAAGCTGTATTATTTTATTTCAAGTACGTTTTGCAGCGGAGGGCTTTGTGGGACTTTGTCAAACAATTTGCCTGCCAAATGTCTCCAGAATTTGTCAGACAAAGACACAAAGGGGATGTCGCGGCCCACTCCAGTCCACAACAGAATACTTCAATTCCCCACGTGGCCAAGGCAGCTCTGCACCAATGTCTCATCTCAAGTCCTCAAGTCATATAACTTTAACTAAGTTGTTGTTGTTGGGGAAATCGATTCGCAAACCAATGATAGATTCAGGTGCAAACCGAAAATTTGCACTTACATTGTTCTAAGTTTGTTTGTTGCTCGTATTTATCCTGAGCCCAACTTGTGAGCCTCCATTAACGTGTCCGAACATTTCCTACCAGTTTGTTTTTCGATCGGACGTCAAACACATTGTTGTTATCGCCAAATCTGTGGTCACCAAATCGAGAACGGATCGCGAGAGACGGCTTTGGAAGGCCTTCAATCCGCCATTGGATTGGCCATGGCTGCTGGCGGTGCTGATGATGCGATGATGACGACGATGACCAGAGCCGTCCCGAGGGTACCGCAAATTGAGGCGACTGCCCCGGGCCCCGCACTTTGGGGGGGGGGGGGGGCAGCGCTTCGACGTCACGGTGTCAGATGTCATTCTTTCGGTTTAGTTTTAAGGGAGCCCACCACCCCACCCCCCATGGACGGCCCTGACAATGTACGACTAGCAATTTGATCACATTGATGGCGCATTGTTAGAACGGTTCGTAAATAGTTTTGTCGAAGACATTGCGAGTAAAATGTTGGGTACAAATATACACAGAGCACATGGGATGAACAAGTTAGTGCCAACGTTTAAAAAAAATATATAAAAACAGATACAATGCCAGTTGAAAGAAGAAGAAGAAAAAAATAACTTTTACTATGACCAACATAAGGTAATCACCAACAGACGTGATTTTTATATATATAAAAAAATATACATATCGAAGGCATATTAAAAGAAAATTCTGTAAACTTTAAAACATCAATTTCCACAGTAGCTTGTTTAAATTTGTATAATCCTGTGGTATAATGCATCTTAGTAATGAAATAAAAATAATAATGACTGACCAATGCATCTCAATAATAGCAGTGTTTACTCTCATTCTTAAATCATGTATTTCCTCACTTCTGCTTCATAGATGCAAGTAGGGTTGCCACCTCTGAGGTATAAAGAATCCTTGGGGCTTATCATGGAAAGAATAATTACTCACAATGCCAGCAGAGGGGAGAACTACATGAAGATATACGCTGCCTTGAGCCGTGTGTCTTAACACAATTGACAAAACACCAGGAGTTTGATTTTCCTTGCAAGACTTAAGATATTTTCCCAGGAGATGTCCCTCAAAGAGATCACGATCCCGGGAGAACCAGGATAGGTGGCAACCATAGTCGCAAAGCAAAATGATACATCTGCAAAGTAATGTTGTCTTTAAAACAAAATCTTTCATACTGGCTTCATGGTGTGGCAGTGTCATTCAAAACATATTTCTACTTAATGCAAAAAAACGTGAAATGAAATCAAACATTATTTGACTAAATAAAAATAAACATTTCAATGACACATGCAGGCCTGCTTAAGAAAATAAACTCTGCAATATAAACAGGTGCAAGCACAATAATAATTCCCTCCTTTATACGTCGAAGGGTTTATCGTAAAAATGTCTTCCCTTTGTGGGTTATCCTCAGGGCGTGTTTACCCGTCAGAAGCTGTTTGAAGTTCTGCCGTTGAAATGTTCCGCACAAACATGTCCGTGAATCCAAAGCATCGCTGTCACATAAACTGTTGCCAAATTTGCACGTCCCGTGTATTAAATATAGTTTTGTTTTTTGATGGGTGCCCCTTTTTTTTTGTTTAATCATGGGAGACTCAATAGAGCATGATGTGCTCTGACCGGTTTGGCGAGAGCTCTGTATGTATGCATGTGGAACCTCTTTCGCACCGTATGTAGCCAGCCGTGCTCATCGGAGGTGCGGGAGAAGGACAACAACCGTAACACTAAAGGAATGAGTTTTCAATCTAGGTGATTTAAAAGTGCATAGCTCCAGTCACAATCTAATATCGAAAGGAAGAGCGTTCCAGACGGCCGCAGAAGCAGTGTCCGTCTATGTTCGGTGGCGAGCCAAAAGCCGCTGCGAGGATGAGCGGAGTTCGCAAGATAGTTGATGCTCCTTGATGAGACCAGCAAGGTATTGTGGGTAATTTGTGACAAGCACTTATACAATGCAGCACCATTTCAAAAAGCTTATACCGGACACGGTCAGAATCATCATCCACATTTCGACTGGAAGAATCCGATGAGCTATGAAGCTCTTTTTCACAGACGTCCAGTAGGGGCGGGTCAACAAGTAACACGTCTTGATGTGCCACACGTATCGACCGACTCCACATGCAGTTGATGTACAAACTGGAAATTGCATGCCCTGCTGTCGATGGAATATAGTAGTTTTAATTAACTTTGCTGCACTAGTGCTCAGGGCTGTGGATATTGAGAGGCCAACTAAATAAATCTGTATGTATATTTAGCTTTGAAACACTAGAATACCAATACTGTAGCACTAACTCCTGCAGGTAATTAAAGCCAAATACTAATGATGTGTATCACTATCAGTCACGTGCCACATTTTTTTTAGTTTTGTTCATTTTAACTTTGATTCAGCTTTACAACTCACATATCATATTTGTGGAACTAGAACTGCAATAACCAAAGTGATGGTGCATTTGACATTGGACATGGATGGTGGTTAAAGAGTGAAGGGAAGGAACCGACCAAACAATGCAGAGCTCCCCCCAAAATGTAAAGAACTCGAGCCCCCCACCAAACGTAATCGAGGCCTGCTTTATAACAAGTCGGTTCTCAGGAAGTTGATCGTTCATTGCCAAGGCACCCTCTATACTTCGTCACGTCAGAGGATTGCGAGATACGGCGATGATTCAGGGAGGCCTTCGTCCAGCAGTAGATTGGCAAAGGGCTGCACACTCTGAATCGTTATTAATATTAATTCAAGGAGTAAACCCTTAGGTGAGTGCCACAGCCTAAATTCCAAAATTGGAAACCACCCTCAGCTAAATTACATATGTAATAATTATTATAAAGCACACCTGTGTGTTTCAATTTACAGGGTGCTGTTACAAAAGGCAGCACATTGAATCGCCCACTTATTTTGTGAAACAAAAGAAGAACATGTCCTGGATGATTTTCATGAAAAAGTGTCTTGCATTCTCGGATTAACGTGACCCAAAAAAGAAATGTACCCATATCTGACCTTTTAAGCACATTTTTACACATTCAAGTTTGTGAATAATAACATCAAAGGTTAAAGCTGCAGCCCCTGCAATTGCTTTGCTCACGCCAATTCTAGTCACAGGACCTCCACGAAAGGGAGCTCTATGCTCTGTGCAGCCCGTCTCGAGAGCTCTTGGCCTTTCTCCTCCACGCTGGCCAGACGTTTTATAATGATACGAGATGGTTACTTCGCTGAAAGAAAGCACTCGGTCATTGACAAAATGGTGGTGGTTGGCTTAAGACCCCGCAGGTGCTGGACTTCTCGCTAATAGGGCTCAACGCCTGACTCATAGCGGGCGTTGAGTAGAACTCGCAGGGGTCTACATGAGACGAAAATAAGCGCCATTATTCCCGACAAATGAGCGGCTATCTGAGCCAATGCTGTGACTTGTCATGCACCATAATCACTTGCGAATTATCTGGCAGAATGAGTAGTGCGAGGTGATTCCACACGGGGGTAATTGCGGGTGAGTTAATCAATTAAATGACTGTGCCAGCCGGAATTAAAACTCGGGCACAGCCCCACTCAGTGAACTGTAATTACTTTAAATGAAATAAGAGAGGAAGCAGTCTTAACTAGTTTTTTTTTACAACGCAGGGTATTATTTTATAAGTCGAAGGTTTACTGTAATGGTGACAAATGCCATTCTAAAAAAATATTTAACCATGGAAATGTAATTTTTTTAAATACCAAGTGTACGAAAAGGGAATTGTGAATATGGTAACAAAAAAACTCAAAATAAACGTGATATAACAACCAGGAAATCCACGCCGCAAACGTAACAACGATTAACCCAATTAAATGCCGTGGAAATTGCAGGAAATGTGGATGACCCCGATTTGTAATCCGCTGAGTTCATGGCCAACGCAAGAGGGAGACGGGCGGGGAGGTTTACCGCCGTGAAATGGCCGCCCACTGGATCGGAGCCACGGAGACATCGTGAACACCGCCCCTTAAAACGATGGCTTTTTGCAAACAAAAGGCACTCATATTTTTTACATGAACTCATCGTTTTCGGTCGTTGAAACGGGGCCATACGCCACGTAATAATATGAATGACATTAATGATAAACTCATTTTTTGACCATTCTAATATTGTTTACATAAATATGGCTTAGTGCAAAAGCAAGAATGCGTTTTTCTTTATTTTGCTTCGAAATAAACCTTTTCATTATTAATCATCGGTTAATACATGTAAAAGCACGTACAGTTAATATTACAGGAAGTGATATTTGTATGCTAAAATTTCAACTGTACAATGTTTTAACTTTTTTCATTCATTTTCTGTAATCCTATTAGGTGACCACACAACAAACTAATAATTTCAAAAAAATAGCAATGTATATACCTCGAAAGTGGAAGCTAGAAAATGTACAACACTCACGGAAGACTGGAGGAAACAAATCATATTAACTGGCATTGAAAACACGTTTACACAAGAATGTTAAATGAGATGGCCGCAAAGAAAATAGCTCCATCATTTCACTCATTCTATTTCAATTGTGAGAAAATTAATTTAAAATGTAAAAAAGTTAAAATCTACAAACAATTCAGGTTACGTTGTCTAAACTCGTTTTAAAACATGCGGTTGCATTTCGATATAAGTATGGATTAAAGACAAGGCTATGAATTGGGTGGTATTTTATCAAGATGTATTATAAGATTGATGTATTTTTGCCAATAAATCTAATTTCATTATTTGGTCAGCCAGACTGCACTCCAATGGGTAATACAATCAGTTACAGAGAGACCAGTCAAAACTGTGGTGTTTTTTTTAACGATGCATTTTTCAGGAGCTATCTAATTTCCACGAGAGGGCTAAACATAAATTACGTCCAAAACAATCTTTGGATAATCATAATTTTCTGATTTGGGGTTTTTTTCTACCAATTATGTACTTTTGGTATTAAGTTTTGCCTCCGATTTGCTTCGTTTGACACGTTTTAGTTTTCCCGAACAAGTGCGCTATCATATGGAAGTGTGGCTTGGGTGAGAAGATGATGAGGTGAAAATACTTGCGTGACGATGCCAAAGTAAAACTGATTACAATTGAGATCAATAATTGCATTGCCCCGTCATTGAAACTCACAATTGAATGCATTCCGTTTGACTTGTGCCCTCTCGCAATGGATATTAATGGTTCTGCATTCAATGTGCTATTAAAAGCATCTATCTACTCAAAGTAACAATTAAGCTTTAACTATATCAATCGCAAGTGGGAGATATTTAATAATATATTTTGCTTTCTAATGGATCCATTTACAATTGCTGCAACGTCTTAACCATTTACATCCACTAACAGTAACAATGTAACACTAATGTCTGCATGTACACAAAGATTATTACTGTGTTAAAAAAAAAGACGTTAACAAGATATCCGGCAGGTATTCACTTTGTATTTACACCACGTGACTGAAAAGCAACTTTCTAAACTCAATTAATAAAAACACACACACATTAAAGCACCTCACGATGACGACGAAAGTACTAATGGCTCAGCGTCAATGCTTGCCATCAGCTGCACGGGGCAACTGAACATTTAAAATAGGGGGCCACGCTGTCACGAGTGAGGAGGTCACGGATCTCAACGCTTTGACCGTCCCTGTTAGGCGTTTCTGCATTCGCCAAAATGAATGCGTGGGGAAGCCCTCATCCAGCAGTGGACTGCCCGTACACCTGCAAAGCTTCCGCAAGAAGAAGCAGCAGAAGATGAAAGCAGTGTCGGCAACTGGTGTGCCCTGTGAAGCATCTCAGTCAGATTCTTGAAAAAACAAATCTTCAGAATTGTAGCAACAGAAAATGAAAGCAACTTGTCCAGAAAATATTTGTTTTCTTATCCCTGCAGCTGTCATTTCAGATCTGCAATCTTTTCGCCACGATGTTCACCGTACAATTTGCACTCACCCATCCAGAGAAGCTGCATCGGCATTGCAGCGAGACCGGGAAACGCGTTCGTAGCGCAAACACGGTAACTGCGTTGGAAGCTCCGAGGCCTGCTCATTTCCTCGTGGAATTCCGTCCACCTTTTGAAGCCAAGCAATCCGAGTAATAATGCTTCGTGGCATCATCGTTAAATCTGTAATTGGTAGCATGGTGTAGTAAAAGTAAAAACTTCGGGAAAGATTCATTGTTCTGCGTGTGTTTTCTCACAACGGAATTAGCCCGGCAGATTTGCCACGTTGACAAAGCAGCCAGCCCTTGGCAAACGTGGATTTCTCCCTCAGCTGGTGGAGAGCGCCGGCTGTCCTCTCTGGGGGAGCCTCCTGCTCCGGCCAACCCGAGTCTCTCGCATCTCTGCCCCGCGGGGGCCCGTGACGCCACTCAATAGGGCCTCCACACGGACTCGGGCTCCAGCCGCGAGGGCACCGCGTCCGCCAGGCTGTTGGCGTTGCTGGGCGAGCTGCTGGAGCTGCCGTCGCCTCCGTCGGCCGTGTCCCCGTCGGGACTCGACAGTCCCGGCGTGAGCAGCACCGAGTCTCCGGCGCCCACGCACACGCCCACGCCCGTCGCGACCATCCGCCCGCCGCCGCCGCCGGCGGACTGACGCTCGTCGCCGGCCATGACGGACAGCGAGTACGCGGGGCCGCCCGAGTGGCCGTAGTACAGCTGGTTGAAGCCCGACTGGAAGGAGGCGGAGCTCGACTGGAACGGTGCGGTGCTAGCCTGGAAGTGGGCGGGGCCCGGCTGGAAGGAGGCGGAGCTCGTTTGAAAGGGGGCGGGGCCGGCGGAGAAATGCGAGGAGCCCGACGTGAACGGAGCGGAGGCGGCGTTGAAGGGGGAAGAGCCGGCGGTGGTGAAGGGAGAGGAGCCGGTGAAGGGGGAGCTCTGGTGGCTGTGCGGAGGGGTGTGGGCCGGGTACGGCGGTGGCAGGTAGGCGTAGCGCGCCGGAACGGGCAGCCCCAGCGAGCCCGGCCCCACCTGCTGGGCCGGGTAGACGGACAGCGGCCCCGAGTAGTGCATGCGCGGGTCCGTGTTGCGGCTCGGGTCTGGCAGGTAGGAGAGGCTGGCGAACTGGCGCGGGTCGCCAAAGGGACCCAGCTCGGAGCCACCTGCGCCACGACAGAGAACGGCGAATACATGTCGTCAAATACACACACACATATATATATACTTTCAATACCAGGTGAGGCCCGCTGAGCCGTTTAGCTCTTTTTCAGCAGCGACCTGCCCATCACAAATTGACAGCTCAACGAAGTGGCGCATCGCGTGGATATTTATATCAGTAGCCCAAAGTCAATTTATTTAGTTTGTTGTCGTCGTCGTCGTCAGCCATTGCGCATCCACTGCCGCAAGAGAGACCCGTGGGATCTGACTCAACGGACGTGCTGCTCCCCGTCTGGGTCAATGCCATTCGTGGGCTGCGGCACAAAGTTCGAGCTTACGATGGCCTCTGGTAGGACGTGTGAGGAGCAGTCACACAGGTGCAGGTGCAGCCGCTGCCATTGCTTGCTCACGCCACCGCTGGTGGAAGCTCCTTCGCGAGAGGGAGCTCTAGAGAGCCCTTCGAGAGGGTATGTTTTGGTCTACTCTTCTACGCTGACCAGACGGCTTCGAAGAGGTAGAGGTACCCACACTTTATCCCACCGCGCGCGACCTTCCGATCGACACATATCAAGCGAAAGCGACGGTGGTGGTGGCGGCGGCAATGGGATTTCGCCTGGCGGCGAGTGAGTGAACCAACGAATGAACCGGTGACGATGAACCAACGGACGGACGGGTCAATCTCATCGTTGGGCCGTGCGCGTTTTGTTGTTGTTGTGGGCGGCGGCGTCGCCTACCTGCGATGCCCACGGCGCGGCTCGGCGAGAGCCCCGCGTTTGTGTGAAGCGCCGGTGCCGCGATCTGGCTCAGGTAGGGCCCGTAGGGCTGGTCAAACGACCACGGAGGGGACGGCTGGCCATCTGCGACGCGCGCGTGAGTGCGCGGCGATGGCGTGGCGGCGAAAGGGGCGCGCGGAGAGAGATGAAGAGGAGGAGGAGGAGGGGGAGGAGGAGGAGGTGGTGTAGCGGACGGATGGAGTCATGCGGGGGCGTAGAGCCACGCGCGCGTGCGTGGAGCCAGGGGTGGCGTGCACACAAGTATAGGATGGAGATGGAAGAAGTTAGATGCATCCGTATGTGTGTATACACATGTATGTGTGTACATGTATATACGTAAGTAGATGGGAATGAGAAATACCGGCATGCGTAAATGGGGAAATCGGAAGGGTGTTTTTAAGTTCCGCGCAAATATTCCAAGGAGCATCCCAGGTCAAAGAAGTATTAAAATACATCGGTGTTGATTTTTTTTACGGAAATGTTTCGAGAATAATTTTAATTGACAAGCAGAGAGGGTGCACAATGAATGGCACGGACGATAATGCGGGTGGAGGGGGTTGGAATAGAGATACATTAATCGTGGTTTATAAATAAATATATAGAGGAAGGGGGGTAAAACAGACAGATGGACAGAGAGAGAGAGAGACACACACACACAAACAGGGGTGGGGTAGACACAGAAGCAACACAGATTAGCATTTAGGCCACATTGCACACAAGCAAAGCGAACGCAAACGTTAGTCAGACGACCGCCACACATCAACTGCGCAGCAAACGCTCATCTCTCTACAAATACCAAGGACAAAGATCCCCCGTGTGGCTTTAACAGCATGTAGGGGCAAGTGCTGCTAGCGGGCACCTAGGAAGGCCGGTAACGACACACAAGGGGGTGGGTGGCCAGCACCACGCCCGACCGCCTTTGTCTCCCCAGTGGC
>CM025645.2:7241153-7255090 GCA_014621495.2 Entosphenus tridentatus
GAAACGTCGTGAGAATTATTTTATTATGTTTTATTTTATTATTTCCATTCTACGTGACTTTACCAAAAGAACCAAGAACATCAACAACATCAACAACAACAATAATAATAACGACGACGATGCCAATTCATTCTGCACGGGGTGGCGGGGTGGGAATCAACGAAAGAAACTCGCTTCTGTGAACCCAGTCCCTGACGTGACGCCGTGCTGCTGCGGCCACGCGGACGGGGCCGCGGGCCACAGAGGGGCATTGTTGCGTGTGACAGCCCTCGGGAGGCAGCGGCGTCGCCGGGGCAAACAAAAAAACCCACAAACCCGCCGCAGTTGAAAGCGCCGCTCGCAAATTACGCCGGTGCCCCTGGCTGGCCGCCCCGGGCCCGGAGAGACAATGGTGGACACAGCCCCGTAGCCTCGCCTTGTCCTCCTGTCCCTCACTGTTAATCAGGCCCCATGAAGTAGCGATTGTCCCAAGATGAGGTCCACGTGACGACATTCTCCCGCGTTGTGCCTCTGCGCTAGTTCCTACGGCGCAGGTCAAAGGATGCCCGGCCCCCCCCCCTCTCCCCCCCTTCCCCCCCGTTTTTTTAATGACTACAAAACACGAAGTCAGCAGAATCACGCCGGGGATGCCTCCACTGCTACATCGATGGAACGGACGCGCGTGTGTCCACGCACGCTGATGGCCACGTACGGCGTGGAAGAAGTTCACCAAACATACACGCGGAGCCCCCCTTTTGTTAACTCGCTGCAGGATTGGGGCCCCCCGGGGGCGGCGCCAGGCGGGCCTCTAGGGCCACGTGGCCAAACTTCACGACGCGAGTCGACAGGCGTCGGTGAAGGGAGCGAGCGAGCGTGGACGTGGATGCACAGCAACGGGGGTTCTTTCCTCCGCCGTCCTCTGCTGCCCACGACCTCACAAGCAGCGCCCGCAGCGCCTGCAGGGCCCACAGCGCCCACAGCGCCCGCAGGGCTCGGTGGTCGCCCCGTGCGACCGCCGTGCCCTGCTCCAGCATCCTTGGAAAGGCATTTCAGGTGGTTTGATTTATGACCACTGCCAAGCTCCACTTCTCGCAGTGAGAATGTGTTTGTTCTTTAGTCTTTTGATCGAGCAAAGACTCTCCGAGTCTGAAGATTATTATTTCAGGAGGGTCCTGCATTGGCTATTGTCTGACCAATTACTCCGGCCGCGTTTTGTGTTCGAGTAATCGTAGGTGCCAATGACTAAAGCACACGGAGCGCGACCCATCTCATCAGAACTCGCAAGCCAAGCGGGTTTGAGCCTGGGCAGTGCTCGGATGGTTGACCGCCTCCACCGGGCATAAACCAGGTGCTTGAGGCTGTTGTGGGGCAGCTACTGTTATGGGCAGGAGATGGCAAGGCAGCAATCTCCGTCGCTGTACCGTACTATGCGTACGCGTCTATGCTCCCCCCTGCCTTCAGCTACCTGCACCGAGCAACGTCGTCTGAACTGCGGTCAAACGACCCCCTGCAACCCGCACGGAGTGGGGAGGCACTCATCCAGCAGCGGAGTGACAATCACGGCTGAGCGCACGCGTGTACAGCGCACGCAGACGTACGGTAGGCGACGGAGGATGTGGAGAGCGCGGCTCTCTGAACAGACAGGTTAACCCTTTGGATTGTAATAAAAACTAAAATAAAACAGCTTTATCGGTACAAAGGCTCCCACAAGGCCATGCGGGAGGGCGTGTGGCACAGTTTGGCGCCAACTATTGAAGAGCGCGGTCGTGTCGCTACGGTTCTCCGCGGTGAGTAACAACGTCTTTAAAAACAACGGCGCTACGCCTCTCTAAGAAACATGAGCCCTGAACCGCTTGCGCGTTCCGAGATTCAGCGGCGAATGGGACACCACCCACCGCGCAACTCGCAGTACATCTCGGAACGGGAAAGGGTTAAGGTGACTTGGCTCCCTGAGCAGACGGTTAAGGTGACTCGAAATCTCATAACCCGCCCTTGGCTCCACGCCCCGGCTACCCGGAGGGTTGATCGGCAACCGCCGATGCGCTTGGCGTTCGCGCGCACGGACGAGGCCATTCCTCGCGGTGGATCTTTATTGCTTAAATAACCGACGCGCGTTAAATGTTTCATGCCGGTTTTGATGGCTCCGCCGTAAACTTTATGGGGAAGTTCCATAAAAGCTTTGCTTAACATTTCACATTAATGAAGTTGTGCGGGTTATTTGGAAAGCTTTTAATACGGGGTCCAAACTGTTCGGCTGGCACGTGGACGCAGACGGAACGACGCGTCTGGCCGGTGGCGGTCTGCGCTGGATTTACTGCCTCGGCTTTAATATTTAATGTGGCCTAAAAGCCAAAACATGGGCCCTTGCAGTCAGCCTAACCGGGCAGCCACTGCCCCCAACACGAATGAAACAGCTATTTATTACGAATTAAAGAGCGTACACTTAGTAAATATCAGACAGCGCCCAACCTCCCGCCCCTTCCTTTATCTGCCCCTCCCCTAAAAAAAGAAACTCGCCACCACGTTCCCGAACGTTGCCCCGACGTGAGGGTCAGGGCAGGGAGCCCAACCACCTGGCCTCGGGCTTGTCGTCCGCGGAACATCTGTAACGCCGCCTCCTCTCTGCCCGTCTCTCGTGCTCTGTACCCGGCTCGTGTTTAGCAATACAAATACAAGTAATATTTATTAAAAGTATCAAGACAGCGCCGGATTGAGGGCGTCAACGGGGCACGGCGCTGTCGATTTGATTTTCGCACCGCTGCTCAAGTCCGTGATGCACGATCGGGGCCCAGTTTCTCGGTTGTCGTGGATTATCGGCATGGTGCCCTTTTATAATCCCACATCATTGTATGACCTTAATTCCCATAAATCCTCTGCACAGGTTTAGGACAATCTAAGATGGCGAGATGGATGCGGCGGTGGGTGACAAAATGATTTCCGGGACGGCGTTTCCGGACCGTTCCGGCAGAAACGAAGCGCTGTGCGCAATGTACGAGTTTGCTCTTCGAGGAAATGTTGTGGCACGTGGCCGATTTGTGATGAGAAGTGTTCACGTGAGACGCCGACGCGCTGCTGATGTTACCGGTGAGCCTCGTTCATGAAACACAAGCCAAAGCAGTGTGATTGTGGCCGTGCAATCCAAACTATGCACCTTGCAGTAAACCCATAGATATCCATAGAGGTACACAGAGACCCACGGAGACAAAGAGTGACCCATTGAGACATAGCGTCACAGAGATATATAGAGATAGTGACCCATAGAGACACACAGAGAGATACATTGAGGCTCATATAGATACATAGTGACCAACAGAGACACAGAGATACATTAAAGGTAATCCACAGTGAGATTGTGAGCATGAAACCCAAACTATCATCCGTATAGCAAAGCCACTGCAGGAATATCCCTGTTTTCAGGTGGGTCGTGCTTGGGACATGACCCTCCTGTTGTGTGTGGGAAGATGTCGATGGAAATTTCGCGTGGAGCTATAACTCTTTTTCTGTGTATCTCAAGATCGGCTGCCCGTGACCCACTCGGCATTCGCAAGGTCACCCTCGCACAGTAACCCAGACCTGCAGCGCCGCGGGGCTGCAGGGGGCTGAGCCCCCCCCCCCATCCCCCGCTGAAGGCGAACTAAAACTATGAAACAAACTATTTTTATTTTAGCAAGTAAGGGCCACTGAGATATATAGCTATTTTTTTTATGAGCGACCTGGCCTCAAATCATAGCTCAAGCCAAGTGGCTTTTCGTGTGTAAATTTATCACAGCCAAATACTCTAAACGCGTGATTCTGATTCTAAATGTGGAGACAAAAACCGCAGGACCCTGAGAAAAATCCGAACGATCACGGGGAGAGAGACACGCAAACTCCAAATATACAGCAGGTGTCAGGGTAGGGCTCGAACCCACGACCTCCGGCATACCAGGCGAGGTAGTTAACATCTCCCAGCCACCGTGGCGCCGTCCTTTCTAAACGATTACAGTTGACTAAAACATTTGGTACAACATTTAACAATTAAGCAGCGGGCATCACAACCGTTCCTCGCATACTTAGGGGCGGCGAGAGCTGCAGCGGAATGCACGATGGACAAAAGCAGATTGTATCACTACTCGTCCTGCTCAGCGTTCAACGTTGCCTGTGTCACGCCCCCCCCGCCTCCGCGCCGCCCCCCCCCCCCAAGGTTTTTGTCTGGCCCCCCACCCATTTTTTAAACAAGGTCACGCTACAGCGCTGCTGCATTCCTCCTCGAGCAGTTCCTCTGCACTTGTAGGAGGGTTCAAGCCAACTGCGCTCTCCGACAAGTGCAGCTCCTTCGCACTCCAACGGCGGGTGTAACGTGCGGGACACTTGACGCGCAGAGAGGCGCGTGAGTTAATGTCGATGAAAAATAAATATGCCAAACGGATTGCGAGCGACTGGTGTGGGGAGATGATATGAAGTAAAACAACGAGCGGTTGTTACCCCCACTTTACGCAGCTCGTAAAGAAATAACCGGCTCGGCTGTACATTTTATCGCGGGCGAGCTGGGGATGTTTGTTTGAGCGCCGACTGCAGTTACGCTCCGCGCATCGCCGGTACGGCACACAAGAGACGGAGCCGGGGGTGCATTAGTCAAACAGCTGTCGGACCGCACACTAAAGCCTAAAAGGGCGAGTCTGATGCTCGGCTGTCACAAAACAAAGAAAAAGTCTGGCCGGCCTCCAACACTTGTTAGATAAAGCTGTGAGAAACTCGGCGGACGGACGAAGATTCGGGCAATTTCCGTCGCCGTAGCTCGCGGATCGTCGGCGCGAAGTCAAAGAGCGGCGTGGGCGGCGCTCGCTGCGGACCCCACGGGGAGCGTAGCGCGGTGCACGAGTTGGTTTGTGCAGTGGAACGTCGTGTCGGGGTGCCGGCTAACGGCCGTCGTGGCTACAGTGACCCCTCTCGCGATGCGTTCTCGGGTTGCGCCCCCCCGCCACGGACCGGCAACGCGCAACCGGCGCAACTGGCGTGACCGCGATTGCCACGACAACTCGCGCGGCAGTGGCAGCGGCTCCGTGCTCTTACACGTGACCGGGAATTGTAAGGTCACAAAGGTCAAATCCCGGCCAGGAATCGAATGATCATTCCATTACCGCATCAATCATCCCGGCGAGCGGGGGGGGGGAGATAAAGCTAAATCCTGTTTGCGGCAAGTGAACAGTGGTTATCCGATGGATGACACTCCCCTCTGACATAGTAATGTGGAATTTCCATCGCTGGCATGGTGCCACAAAAGAACGGAGATGAGCGCTGCTTGTCGGATACTTTTTTTGTCCGCACGTCCTTCTTCCACATTTCATTTCGAGACCGCATATTTGTTCTGCGAAGAAATGAGTTTCTTTACACACAAAAAGGCCATTTGAAATACGAGCGCGGACCGTGCTCGTTGTTTCCTGCGAGGGGTCTGGCTGGCACGCCGAGGCCCCGGGCTCCCAGAGATTGTGTTCGCTGATGGTGCAGACGTTTTTTTGGCAGGCGCTGCGGCGAGGCCGATACCGACGACGGGCGTGAAGTCTGGTGCTGTCTGAGTTGTCCCGACAACAACCGCATATTATGGGATTTAAGTCATTCTCGATTATGGTACCGTGACAGGGCTGTCTGCATTTCTCCAGAGAAGAAGGAAAAAAATGTGACTGACGATACGACCTACCCCTAACTCCATAAAGAATTGTGTGTTTTTTTAAATAAAAACCCACCCAGGTTGTCATTCCGTTAAATAATGAAAGCTCAAAACTTACACGCGAGCGGCGATCTCAATACGCGTCGCCCGCCACAGTTGAATGCTGTAGATTGTGTGGGACTTTTTGAACCGGTGCTTCGACTCGAAAACGGAGGGCGTCATGTGCGTGGTTTGTTAACTGCTGGGAAAAGTTCAAGCAATAAACAAAGATGGCGTCGTGAAGTGGCTGTCATTGACATGCATCCTCATATTAATAGCAACAATAATAATGTTTAGCCCTTTGTGAAGCTCTTGCTGGATGAAGGGCCTATTCACGCCATGTCAATTATGGAGATTATTTGAGCAGGTCAGTAGCGCGGCTTGCAAAGGGGGCCCAGGACCGGTTCAGATGTCACTCGCCACTGATGTTATCCGTGGCCGGAAAATCGAAGCGCAGGTCTGTCCGTCCATGCTCACTTAAAAGTGCCCGTTCCTTCAGCCGTGTAAAACGTCAGCTGGTTGCCCTTTTGGTTGAGCCCCCATTGAAAGTGAACGTTTTAAAGCTTCCAGCGGTTTCTCCTGTTTTCAAGTCAGCGGCAGAAACACAAAGGGGAGCAGAGCGAAATGTCTTACGGAG
Organism: Entosphenus tridentatus; assembly: GCA_014621495.2. Taxonomy (NCBI): domain Eukaryota; kingdom Metazoa; phylum Chordata; class Hyperoartia; order Petromyzontiformes; family Petromyzontidae; genus Entosphenus; species Entosphenus tridentatus. The sequence continues at coordinate 7,247,456 of CM025645.2, forward strand.
GGCGACACCTTGATGAACGCCTTCGGCGTTAAGGGTCGGTCAGGCTGCGCGGAGAGCTTCGGGGACGGCGATTCAGACGCGAGGACGCGATTGGGCGCGTGGCGCACCGCGCGTACGCAAGCGGCGGGGGTTGTGCGGTTATGACATTAAAGGGTTATGCGGTTCACCACATCCCGGGCGTTTGTGTGCCTCTGCATGCAGGGGACACGGGGCACGGCGTGTGTGTGCGAGCGTGCTCGTGCGTGTGTGCATGCGCGCACGTGTAAGCGCGAGTGTGTACGTGAGTGGGTGTAAAATATCGCCGCTCGGAACAAAAAAAGTTGGTTGGGCGTGGTGCTGGCCACCCCACCCCTGGCCTTCATAGGTGCTCGCTAACAGCACTTTCCCCAACAGTCTGTTATGGCTATACGGGGAATCTTTGTCTTTGTGTGTAGCGATGAGCGTTCTCTGACACACCAAATCAAACTTGATTTGGCGCTTTCGTGACTGCAGGAATTACTCAAATCATTTGGGATGACCCAGGTCCATTTGGGATGACCCGGGTCCAATTCCCACTCACGGCATATATCTGCACCGGTTGCGAGCCTCCCCTCGGTTGGTTTCAGCCAAAGTGGGCCGGGTGCGTCGTGCCGGCCACACGACCCCTGGTGCGTCGTGACGGCCTCCATAGCTGCTCGCGCACGGCACTTGCACACGCGGCCTGCGCTGGCCGCGTGAACGTGCACCAATGGCACTCCGCACCGGGCGGACCGCCAGACGTGGCCTCGTTCGCTCGCCGCCGCAAGGTTCCAGTGTGTGTCGGTGCTCAACTTGACCCATCATCCTTACAGGGTCTATAAAATCCGTACTCGTGTGGAAAGTCCGCCGCAGTGCTACTAACTGGGACTGGGGTCCTGGCGATGCCACGCGGCGGCTGACAAGAGGCAACGTCCCTCGGGAATGCTCGTCCCGGAACTCACCGCTTTTAGTTTAGCAGCCTATTTAACAATATATATAACGATATATATGCTTTGTATTTTCTCCGGTGATGTTCAGGTTCTCATGTGGGGGGGGTGGATCATCTTCATCCACCCCCCCCCACCTGTGAATTGTCCAGGTGGCAGTACAGCAAGTGGGTTCACGACCTGTTCGTCGGGGAGTGTTGGATGTTCACATTCCCTCGCACGTGAAATTGGTTCTATCTTGGAGCAGTGACGTCCACCCTCACTAAAATAATTAACAATCATAATGTACAGCCGCTTGTCAAGCTCTCGCAATCCTGCGTCGTAATAATCCACCTGGCACCTGCACACGGACCGATGTCATCACTCCATCTCCCCGGTAAGACGCCCCCCCCCCTCATCTCCGAGGGATTCCGTTCATCAGCCGTCCCCCCGCTATTGTTCTTGACTATCGGCCACGATCCCTTCCAGCGGCGGGTCCTGCCCAACCCCGGCAGAAAGAGCGTCGCCATCGACCGGCAAGCGTCACCGCCCGTCTCTCGACGTCACCGCAAGCGAGCGTGCGTCTCTCCGCGCTCTCCACGCGCGACCTCTCAGTCGCTTTCCCGAAATCAAGCCCCGAGCCCCCCCCCCCCCACCCCGTTCGTGACCTTGCCGAGCCGTGTGCCTACCCCGGGGTCTGTGTTGCGGCATCGCTGAGCGAGGGAGGAGCGTGCAAGAGGGAGGCCGGGTGCGAGGGAGGTCGTGTGGGTGGGCAGCAATACGTCGGTGGGGCTCTGCCTGGTAGGGTGGGGACGGCCGAGTTGAATTTGTTTGCGTTTGGGCCATTTGTTTGCCCCGTGCCCCTACCGGACATCCGTGAGAAAGAGCTTCAAAGCTCATCGGATTCCTCCAGTATGAATAAATATTCTGATTTTGATAGGTAGGTAAAGAGGGGGGGGGGGGAGGGAGAGGGGGTGGGGTTGGGGGCCCGTCGTGTACCTGTCTGTGCATTGTAGTGGGGGGGAGGGTTAAGAGGCGGGCGGAGGGCCGGCGTTGGGGGCGGCACGTGGTGCGCCCCCACGCGCAGCGCCGTGCGCCGCAGGTGCTCCAACTCACTCAGCCTCTCGGAGAAGGAGAGCGCCTTGCCAGCGTCCTCCAGGCGCTGCCTGTGCCCTGCGTGGGGAAGGGGGGTGGGGGCGGCAGAGAGAGAGAGAGGGGGGGGGCGGTGGAGCGGTTCTTTAGCGGCGAGCCACATTTTGGATGAGAGCGCACGGAGGGGTGAGCGCGGTGGAACCGGTGGCACGGCGAGGGTGGGGCGGGCGCCCCCGGGCGCCCCTCCCGTGGGGGGCTACGGCCGGGTTCTTGGAAGCGAGCGCTGGCGGTTGGTGGTGGCTCTGAACTTTGGTGGCGCGGCTGTGTTGTTTTGGCGACGCAACAGAATTTGCTTGCACATGAAAGTAGATTTTAAAACGCACGGGGAAAAATACCAGAAGCGCTGTGGCCTTTCAGTCCAGAGCCAATAACGTTGTAATTTCGATACGCGTGTGTGTGTACGTGTGTGCGGGTGCCATTGTGTGCGTTTTGGAAAGACGCTACTGGGCAGTTGGAGACCGTCGACTACCAGCAACAACGGAGGGCAGGGGAGCGACGCTCACAACAACGAGCGGTGCGACGGGCGGATAAAACACAGCAAGTTGGCAGAGTAGGGGGCACAGGCGGTGCATCTGCCGGTCATCTCAGTCAGTCAACCCATGGCACCTGGGTCTATCCCGTGACCCCTGCCAGCGGGTGTACGACACTTCACGTGGACTTAAAGTACACATAGCCTGGCACAAGCGACGTGGTGACGTCACCGCCACTTAGTGGCAAACGGCAATTGTTGTTGTAATGGAATCACTTGTCCTAGAATAAATTATTGTATTCACGGACGCGCATGACATGAAGTGGAGGGGGAGGGAGAGGGTAGGGGGCAGGCGAGTAAGGACGGCACCTCGTGAGCGATGCCTCTCCAGGCTGGACTCCACAATTAGCCAGAATTCGATGGTAAACTGGACGGCAATGCGAACTTTAAAACAAACAAAAAAACCGCCAAGACACCAACCAGGAAAGTGTCCACGTGCTCACGAAGCTGCCGGCACGGTGCGAGGCCACGGCGTGCTCACTGCCACGACCGCATCCATTCTGTAGATTTATCGTCAGTGTTCAGGACGCCGCTCAGAGCCGGTGAGGCCTCTCCCAACAGTTGGGTCCCAGCTGGGAGAGGTTTTCACGGAACTCTGCCGCAGTACGGGTGAGGTCCTGAGTTTACATCTGGGTATCCGAGTGCCCGTGATTAACCGGTGTGTTGACGAGCAGAGCGGGGTAGGTGGCCGGGTAGCTACAAGGTGGCTCGTTTGGGAGGCCTGAGTGCGGCGTTCTTCACTGCAAGGCCCGCGGGGCCACTGGCAGGCCCTGGTGGCTCTTAGTGCGGCCCGCGACAAGACACAACACGTGACAACACCCCATCGTGCTGTAAAAACCCACACGGTTTCAAGTCGTGCACGTCACACACACACACTTAGACAACACGCGCGAGTCGCGTTGTGCCACAGTCTGCCCGATCAACGTGCACGCGGCACGGACTGTGCGCTGCTGTGCGCGTGCACGCGGCACCGAGTTGTTTGCGAGGGCGATCGAGACGAGCGCGGTCACCTAGGGGGTGGCCGGGCAGCTCAGAGGTCAGAGCGCCGAGTTGGCACCGCTGAGCTCCTGGTCTCAACCCGGGCAGCTTCCCGCGATTAAACCGCGTTGTCACATGCAGCGAGTGGATGGTTTCAGCCCAGTCACCGATGACTGCACACACAAAAATAACATTAAATTTGGATTTTGCAATCGATGTTTTTTTGTTCCCCGGCTAAATTTCAGTCCTCTGAGAGTTACGAATATTTTATGAAGTTTTTCCACCGTCGTGTGCGACAAAGCACACATCCTGCTTTGTTAAATGAGAAAACTAAAATTGTTCACTTGAGGAACCCGTTCAGAAGTTCTGTAACAAACAAAACACAAATCTCGAGCCACCGGTGAATCTCCGACACACTCGGTGCCACTGCTCTGGGAAACTTTGGGTAAATGCATCCTTAGCAGTGATTTCAGACAAATAGTTTCATGATATTATATTTTTGGAGTTATTCTGGCACACGCACGAAGTAAGGAGGTCCAAGTTGAAATATCTTCATCTTGTGAGGGCCCATCAGTAGCACAAATAAAACATATAAAATGCGTTTTTAAAATGTAAAAATTGGTTAACACACTTGCATGGATAGACACACACACAGTGCATCTTACACACAACTCGCACAGCCAACGTGTCTCCATGCTCAAACCAAGTGTGCACCAGCGCGACTGTGAAGGTCGGTGGCCCTGTGCTGGTCGGATTCCACATTCGCTGGTCGGTATGAGCCGGCCTCTCATAGAACGCCACCGTTGCTGGTTCCCCCACAAAGCAGTCATCATTGCATCGATGTTGAAACAACGATGAGCTGAGGGGATCGACGACCGTGGATTTGTTTTTTTAACCGTGAGCATGGAAACGAGGCAAAACCTTTGCTGTAAAGTGGAAATACCCATCTCGAGTTTACAGCCCTGCAGAGCCAATGGTATAAATCCACATTAGTTAGTAATTAGTTAGTAATGTGGATTTCAACGATAGTAATGATTACTATGGGGGGGGGGGGGCGAGTCGATCCATAGAACAGCGAAGAGATATATATATCTATTTTATTGGCCGCGAAAGGATGATGAGTCCACACAACTCAGCCTTCCGACTGCTAGAGCCACTCACTCCACCACTAAGTCTCTAGGTGGGTTCTCCTGCCACGAAGGCCACACGACGAACCATCGCTAAGCTTCGCCGAGTCATCGGAGGGCGGCGTCATGGACGCAGGGAAAACACCACGAGGCCGTGACTGCACCACATCTCCTTCAACGGAGGAGGAACAGCAAAGCGACGTGAACTCTCAACACCGAGCCGCATTCGCTTCTGGTTGCCGGACGAATGCATCGTGAGGTCGCACTCATTGCACACAAAGTTCTTGCCACGAATGAATCACAATAGCCCTCGCTGATCTCGTCATGCGAACTCCGGTCATCCTCGCAGCAGAGGATTTTGGCTCGCCGTCGAACAAAGACGGCCACTGCATCGCGCGCTTTCAGATGCACTTCTGAGGCCGTCTGGAACGTTCTTCCTTCCGATATTAGGAAGCCGCTGGGGCTTTGTACTTTTAAATCATGTAGATTGAAAATTCATTTCGTTAGAACTGCTTTTTGTGTTTATACTCTTTGGTTCTTTCGGTAACGTCACGTAGGTACACAATTAAATTAAAATATATCACGACGTTTCGGGCGCAACACAAAGCGTCCATCATCAGGTGGGAAAGCGTGGTCTGCTGCTGAGGCAGACTGTTTAAAAACATAAAAGTATGGATTCCTGCAGTCGCGAAAGCTTCAAATTAAAATTTTTTTTTGTTTTTATTTAGTTCCCCCCCCCCCCCGCCGCACCTTTGATTAGCGTGGTTGGCTACGTACGGTGCGAAAGAAGTTCAGCATAGGTACGTATACTGAAGCCCTCTCGTCGTGGCCAGCAGACCTGGATGTTGAGTATTTAGCTCCTGAACGTATTTCCGCCATCATTCGCCAGTGCAGAACAAGGCCGGTAATATCCACATCAACAACAACAACAACACCATGTGGTGGGCGTTGAACACGGAACGCCGGAACTCTGGGGGCATTTCTGAGCTGCGTGAGCAAAAACAAAACCCTTAAAAACGCTCCCCATGAGTTTCCATCGCTTTCATTGGCTCAGGAGGACCCCTTCTAAGGTTTAAGAGAATAATGAAACGCAATCCTTGTAAAAAACGAAACATAACTAAAAAATCCACGCGCAAATTAGTTAATATATACACAGACAAAGGTCCGCCATATAGTCTTAACCAATGTTCTGGGCAAGTGCTGTTAAGAAAGCACCTATGAAGGCTGCCATGGCACACGAGGGGGTGGGTGGCCAGCACCTCGCCCGGCCGCCTTTGCCTCCCTCGTGGTGATGTTGTTTACACACCGCACCAGCTACTCATTTGAGGCTGAGTCGACCTTAGAGGGCCATCCATTGAGTAGGTACGCATAAATCTGTCAAAACTTGACCCCCCCTCCCTGTACGTACGCCTGACGCACCCCCCTCCAAATCCTATAGAACGGCCGATATTTAATCCACGCAGACACGATCAAGGATTAATAATATTGACGTGTTTAGGCAAACAGACAGTCCACCGCCGGACTATCAAACTCATTTGAAGGCCGATGTCGACAAATTATTATCGAGGCTTCGCCCCCCGCCGGACGGTATGCGGTGGGATGTACATTGTCAGTAGACCCCCCATACGCAAGCGAACGCATTTGGGTTAACCCCCCCCTACCCCCTCCATGCGTACGTGCTCAATGGATGGCCTCCAAGGAGGCCCAGGATCGGCCGAAGACCGTTCCACCGGAATTGGCCGTGGGAGCGGGAAATCGAACTTGGGTCTCAGCGCTCTAACCGCTGCGCCACCGCTCGCTCGCACGTACACACACACGCGTGTGCCTGCACGCGTGTGTGTGTGTGTGCTACTCTGTGCGAGCACCCGAGCGGAGCGCACAGCGAAGGCAAACAGCGCACAGACCGGCCGACGCCTGCCAGCTACACGGGGCGCACGCCCGCTGGGTCACGTCGCCGCTCCACGTCGCCGCTCAATCCGCTTCCCTCGTGCGGCAAGCGGTGGGAGATGGGGAGGAGGAGGAGGGGAAACAAAATAACAACAACCCGCAAGAAGAATTATTTCTGCTCGGCATATTTTTTTGGTTATTGCTACCCATTACGGTACGTTTATTTATTATTTTAACTTCGTGTACACGCACGCAAGCACGTGTCGTGCTGTGCGGTTGTACCGTCGGACGTAGTGCGGGCGGAGTTCTCCGCCCGAGTCGCCGCGGGGGCGAGATGTTAACTACCTCGCCTGGTGTACAGGAGGTCGTGGTTTCTATCCCGACCCTGACGCCTGTCTATTTGGAGTTTGCGTGACTCTATTTTTATCAGGTAAGGCTCACTGAGCTACGTAGTGGGTTTTTTTTAAGTGACCCGGCCACACATTATAGCTCAACGAAGTGGCTTATCACGTCAAAATTTGTAGCAGCAAAATACTCCAGAGGCACATTGATTCTAAATGTGGTGGGAAAAGCCAGAGGATTCGAAGAAAAATCCACGCGACCACGGGGAGAGAAACACCCAAACTCTAAATGTGCAGGTGTCAGGGTCGGGATCGAACCCACGACCTCCTGCATACCGGGCGAGGTGGTCAACACCGCGGCGCCCTCATAGCGGCGGCGATTTGTCCGTAGAGTTGAAAGCTACGAAGCCAACTTGCCCGTGCAGGTTGTAGCCTTCCACGCGGGTGGACAGAGCAGCGGGCGAGTCTCGGCCCTCTGTCGGCGCTTCCCGACTCGCCGCGCGAGCAGCGCCGCGTTTTGATGTCTCGCGATGAAAGCGCCATTCAAATGAAAAGTTGTCGTTTGCTCGCAAAGGAACCTGCGCTGGGATGGGCCGCCTGGCTGAGTACACACGCACGGCCACACCCGTCTGACGACGCTGCTGATGATGCTGCCACTGCTGCTGCTGATGCCACTGCCACTACTGATGCTGATGCTG
>CM025645.2:7263845-7286971 GCA_014621495.2 Entosphenus tridentatus
CACTCATGCAGTCCACACACATACTCATGCAGTCCACACACACACACACGCACGTGCACGCGCGCAAAGTTCATGCGGCAGGTCCAACATCTCATGGCGTCGTTGTGAGTATTGCATTCCCTCGTTATTCGCGACGAGGGAAACGTTCCGCTGTGAAGCGAACATTTCGCGGATAATTAAATCGTCCTACGAATATCGTACGCACGAAGCCTTGCAGATACTTCTAAAGCTTCACCATTTTATCTCACCACTTTCTCCCTCGCTCGATGCAGTCGTGCAGACTTCCAGATGCGATTCGCGGACAGACAAAATCGCAAGTTCGTGAGTGACGAGACGACACTGCAAGGCACGTGGGTCGCGCGTGTGCTCTGAGCACAGAGAGCAAAGTGTCTGTCCACCGACACCGTTAGCGACGAGGGGGGCCGAGTAACATTCCGCCGTGGTCCCCTTTCTCTCGCCGGCAATCTCAGCATCGCTCCTTCTCAACCCTTTACCTGCCCGGCGTTGCCAGCCCCGCGCGTGTTCCCACGTGGTCGTCTGTCTTCCCACGCGCTTCTTGTTTCCTTCCACACTTCGTGGTGCGCCCGCAGGCGTGAACGGAGTGCATCGCGGTGCTTTGCAACGTCCTAATCGGCGCGACGCGCACGCCTAGCGCTAAGCCGCCCGCAGTTGGTGCGCGATGCAACCTCGGCTTGGACACATCCACCCCCCACCCCCGAGGTCAACTCACCCAGTTATGCAAGGAGGAGGCCGACAAGAGACCGAGGGCGGACTGGTGTGCTCGATGCCCACCACCACGCCGCCACGACCACCACCACCACCACACACCACCACCACGCCACCACCACCACCACACGCCACCACCACCACCACGCCGCCACGACCACCATCACGCCGCCACCACCACCACACCACCACGACCACCACCACCACGCCACCACCACCCCGCCGCCACCACCACCACACCACCACGCCACCACCACCACGCCGCCACCACCACCACACCACCACCACCACGCCGCCACCACCACCACGCCACCACCACCACACGCCACCACCACCACCACCACGCCGCCACAACCACCACCACGCCGCCACCACCACCACACCACCACCACCACCACCACGCCACCACCACACCACCACCACCACCACACCACCACCACCACCACGCCACCACCACCACCACCACGCCACCACCACCACCACACGCCACCACCTCGTGGCGGCTGTGCCAACCTGCCTCGCGGCAGCTCTTTAACGGCACCCGCCACGGCAGCCACTGATGCTTAAGTGGAGAGCGGTGGGAGAGCGGTGGGGGAGCGGGAGGCGGGAGGGTGTCTGTGTTTGTTGTTGTGGAGGAGGAGTGCAGAGAGACGGGACACTCACTCCGTGGCTCGCGAGGTCCGTCCACCGTCACCTTGATGGCACGGTGGTAGGTGGCCACCTGTGGCGGGCTGGTGAACACCGTGATGGTGAGCGTGAAGCTTTTCCCTGCACAGGCACAGAAGCGAACGCACGTGCACACACACGCCCATGTGAATACAAGTGCTCGCACGCACGGGCGACGACGATCGCCCGTGTAGTCTACACAGACCGTTGGGACAAGTGCTGTTAGCGAGCACCTATGAAGGCCGGCACGGCACACGAGGGGCTGGGTGGCCAGCACCACGCCCGGCCGCCTTTGTCTCCCCAGTGGCGACGTTCACACACCGCACCATTTGAGTCGATCAAGGGGAGGCCCGTGACCAGTTCAGCTAAACGGCACTGATGTTGCCCACGAGCGGGAATCAAACTCAGGTCTCTGGATTCATATTGCAAGTTGACTAACCGCCGCACCACACCGCTCCCCCACTTGCATGCATGTGATGATGATGATGATGAACGTGGCCGTGTGAGCCAGGCGTCTCGCGTTGCCAGCACCGCGAGACGTGCACGTCACAACACGCAGCCTCGGAACCCGTTCTGGATGCAAATCCACGGCGGTCATTAACCAGGGACGAGAGGAATCATTGTCGAATTGGTCGCATCGACTTTGTGTGCTGTCTGGAGTGTCGCCCCCAGATCCCCACCACGCCTCCCCTGCTAAGAGACGCGTGTTCTCAATGCACTCGCATTCCGTTGGCAGCAGCAGCAGCAGCCATGGTCAATCCACTACTGGATGAACAGGCCTCCTCCCCCGAGCTGCTGCCACCCTCTCACGAGCGTGCGGTGTAAAGACGTTCTCCTAGCACATGGGTTGACAACCTGTTGCTTGATAATTGTTTTTTTACCCTTCTATCTGGCAACAAAACTGACACCTTTTTACAAGGAGTCATGTTTGCATAGACCGCAATACCTGCAGTCATAATACAAACAAAATACATAACTCTGATAATGTAAGCACTGTCCTTGAAGTTGATTGGTCCACACCCTTGCGGAGCCGCACGCGGAATCTTTACGGACTGCTTTGTGACGTCATTTACTAAGGACCACCATCTCGTATTTACTTGGCAATGCAGCTCTTTAAATATTGAGTCAGTTTGTTTTTTTACCGAATTCTACAGAGATGGCTCCTTCTTCGATTTAAAGCTTTCGTGACTGCAGGGATTCATCTTCTTGGTTCTTTCGGTAAAGTCACGTAGAAGGGAAATAATAAAATATGAAAAATAAAACATCATAAAATACAATTCTCACTGCTTGCGTTGTGGCCGAAACGTCGTGAGAATTGTATTTTATTATGTTTTCTTTTTATTATTTTATTATTTCCCTTCTACGTGCCTTTACCGAAAGAATCAAGAAGATGGCTCTTCTTGTTATTCTGGTAGCCGACCCTGCGCTGGTGTCAAGGGGTCACCCTTGCAAGCAAGACCCATCCGTGGGTCCCCAGGTCTCAGCTTGGCCAACTCAATACAATTAACTTTTAAAGCTTAAAACCTGCACGAGGAAGTTAGCTTCATAGCTTTAAACTCTGCGTACAAATCGCCACTGTTATTGGGTGCCGCGGTGTCGAGATGTTAACTCCCTCGCTTGGTATACAGGAGGTCGTGGGTTCGATCCCGACCCTAACGCCTGCTGCTGTATATCAGGAGTTAGCATGTTCTCCCCGTGGTTGTGTGTATTTTTCTCCGGGTCCTCCGGGTTTTCCCTGCACAATTAGAATCAACATCACCACGCGTTTAGACTATTTGGCTGCTGCTATAAATCTCCACGTGACGACAAGCCACTTCGTTGAGCTATCATTTGTGATGACCAGGTCGCTTCTTACAAATAACTAAATAGCTCAGTGGAGTCTTACCTAGTGAAATAAACATAGTTTAGTTTAATAATCCATATTTGACTGTTTCATTTTTGAAATACAGGATTTGACGCATTTTTACACGGTGTTAATCACACCGATCGCTAGTGGAGTCAGTGGCGCAATGGTGAGCGCACACTAAGTTACGAGCCCCGAAGCATGAGTTTGATTCCCGGCTACAGGTAACATTCATAATATAGGTTTTTGGGTCAGATCGCGTTATTTATAAATGTGTCGTAACCCTCCACCACCCGTCACGGCCAAACAGTAAAAAAATGTGTCACGTTTTTCAAAGGACAAAATAATTCATCTTCTTTAGCCCACCGGTGTGCTGAAGAGAGAATCAACAGCATTTTGTAATTGAGTAGTACGACGTTTCGCTGATAATTACAATCAGATTCATCGGGCAAGAATGGACACACCGGTGGGCTAAATAAGTGAATGATTTTGTCCTTTGAAAAACGTGACATTTTTTACTGTTTGGCCGTGTTGGGTGGTGGAGGGTTACGACACTTTTATAAATAACGCGATCTGACCCAAAAACCTATACTATGAATAATATTGGTCGCGAAAGCCTCCCACGTGTTATACAGGTAACATCGTCGGCGTGCGAGTGAAAGCTAAACCTGGGCACCCCCGTTCACAAATCCGCACTGACCAGCGTGGTGAAGTATGGTCAATCAACGCCCATGACCGACACAGCGTGGGAGAGGGCCTTCATCTATAGCAGCAGCGGATTGACAAGAGGGTAAGTAAATTATTATTATTATTAATCAGAAACTGAAGTAATACACTTCCAGCGCACACACGCACACACATATACGCAATATCGAATTCATACATTAAACTGTCAAAGTTTGATCAACCAGTTTGCTGAGCGTTATTGTTGGAAACGAATATCCTAGTTAATGTGGAATAAAGATGATGAGACACGCCTCGCATCGGCTGCGCTGTCATTGATTTTTACGACGGCGCTGAGACACGATGCCGTGGAACAGTGGGCTGCTACTCGCCGACTACGAGGCAACTGCTGCTTGCTTTAATTGTATTCCAATTTATTTAAATCGGTGATAATTGGCCTTACAGCACAAGATGAAGAATCCATTCGTAAGTTCACATAGAGCTGCGAACGCCATCTGTCAGAGAATGTCAGACTCCGAATGTTTCTTTATACTGAAGGAATTATATGAGCTATGAAGCTCTTTTACCGGTAGGAACCTCTTGGTTACACCAGCCCACAGGGGATTATTGTGTCCGTCCGTCGTGCAGGGAGGGGCTGGGTGGGAGGGGTGGGGCTGGGTGGGGAGGGGCTGGTCACCCCGTGGTGCCCTTATAAAACCCAACGTTTAACCTACTCACGCCGGCTTGTGCCCGCCCTCACAGTCGGGCATATTTGCGGAATACACCACGCCGCCGTTGACCCTGGCCATTGACCGAGCAACCCAACGTTCCTACCAGCTCCCTCCGCAGGAATGTGTTTCACAAATGTCCAGTAATGGCCCACACAGAAGCAATTTTTCACTCGATCTCTCTTATGGATATTCTCGCCCCCTGCCATAGTAATATGGAATTTCTATTGACTTTTCTCCGCTGTAGAAAAACAATCATTCAAGTATAATTTATATCATTATTTACACAATAGAGGGCGCACGTCCCCACAAGCACTGCTATGAGACTCTGATCAAATGCAACAGCAGATTTAACGTCACGGTGTTTTTATTTAACGTGGTCATTGCTGACCGGGCTGAGACGATCACCTCACTAGACTTGAGAACTGGGCTTAATCGCAGGCAGTGGCTGGAATCTGCATTCAAACCGAGGAGTGTCTCAACAGCGCTGGCTCAACGCTCCCAACTGGCCACCTCTTAGATGATCACAGCATTCATCTTCATCGGGCCTCAGGATCGTGTCCACGCTGTGCGCTCACGCGGTCGGCGTGCGCGGTTATGTGGCTGTGTGGTTAGGCAAAGGCGGCGTGTGTGTGTGTGTGTGCTGTGGGGAGCGGAGGCGTTGCAACTTGACAAAATACCCGCAATTGTTTTTGTTCCCCGTGTGTTCAGTTTGTTGTCCGTCCACCGCACCTCCGTTTGGCACGGTTGGTTACGGAGAGTGCGAATTAAGTTCAACATACGTCCGTGTATACTCGATTGGGATTATACATTGCAATCATCACCTCCCTCTCCGCCTGCAAAAAAACTGGCAGGACCCTCCTGAAACAGTCATGAGACTCAGCGAAACTCTCCTGGATAAACAGGCGAAGTAATAATGTAATGATGCAAGGTTTGTCACGTACACAGAACGTGCCAATTCGTGACTAGTACAGCACACCGGTGTGTTGATTTGCCGGTGTGCTGTACTCGTAACGAATTGGCACCTCCTGTTTACGTAACAAACCTTACTAATTGGCTGTGTCGGGTGGTGGCGGGTTTAACGGCACATTTATATTTACGCGTTCTAACCCCCCTAAAAAAACCTGTATTATGGACTTATTTATGTATGTATGGTTTCCTTCTTTCGCACCGTACGTATCCAACCATGCCAATCGCACAAGTCCGTTAAACCGCATGCCACATTGCTTCGTGGAACTAGCGTTTAGTTTGAATGGCGCGGGGGGGGGGGACGTTTTACAGATAAGGCAGATTTGCGAAAAATAGATTCTAGTGCACATTTGTGGTATTTCCGTTACCACATTTCAATCAAAATAACAACATAATATATACACACACACACGCGAGTACGTTATGTGTGATGTTTGCACCAAGTGCGTTTGTATTCAACTGTGTGTTACTAAGTAATTTCAAGTGGTGTAACAATGTTAATTTTGAAAACGCGACTGTAAGCACGGCAAAGTACTGCATGGCACCACCGAAGCAGCTATTTTCATTTTGCATGCGAGCGGTTTCACAAGCAAGCGGGCTGTGAATGCCGTGGCTTATCACCCCATCGCAGTTTCCATTAAAAACAAATCTGAAGTTGCAGCCCACAAGGCCGTCTGTGGAAGCCCTCAGTCGACATCGACTCAGCGGGGACGGGAGGCCCTAAACTCTGACCCCTCCCACCGGCAGAGCCCCCCCCCTCCCCCCCCGGTGCTGCCGCCGCCAGCCTGCCGGCCCTCGGCCAGGTCCAGGCTGGCAAGCTCCCACTCGCGCCTTCGTCTCTCAACGCATCTGTCGCGAGGCGTGCCGTACTGGGCCGGCTCGGTTCACTGCGTGCGCCGTTTTCCACCGCACTCGCGCCGCCACGAGTGTGGAACCAGGGCCAGGTGATGCGAAGCTTCCCCCCCCCCCCCCCTTGTTAAACTCGCCCTCGTCATGAGATTCAGGTGATGTAATGAGATTCACCTTGCATCCTATAGTCCCGGGTAGCTTTGGTGAAGACAAAAAAAAACGCTGAAGAAATGTATTATAATGATGATGATGATAATATTAATTAATTTGTCTACGATATAACTTACAGCTCACTTTGTCGATCCACTGCTTGACGAAGGCTGACCGTGTCGGTAATGGGCGATCGTTTGACCATACTTTGACCATACTTCCCCACCTTCATCAGTGCCGGTTGGGTGAAGGAGGGGTGGGCAGGGTCCAAGACCGTTTCAGATATCGCCAGATGATGTTCACAGCACCGCGTGCTACCCACCAACACAACCACTTGCTTGGCCGCACGGTTCGTTAAACCGCCTACGAATTATATCATCGTTGTTGTTTTCGTCACCTACAGTAATAACTCGACCATCATTTCTCACAGACGCTGTGATTAGCCATTGCTTCCCGTCGTGTTCATTCTGTTAAAGGGCGAGTTACACGCAATGCTAAATACAATCTCGGGGCCACGTTGCACGGTGTGGCTTTGGCGTGAAATCTTGAAGCTCGCTCGCGATAACCGCGACAATCGGCTGCGAGTGGAGCTCAGCCCACAGGTCACTCACGCCACGCCGGGCTGGGTGATTATCTTCGGTGGCTCGGGGCCACCGCTGTTATAAAATACCACAACGGCGCAGATAACCGTGAGTTGTGTACACGCGTGCTATTTATATAACACTGACACACACACATACACACAAACGTTGCGATAAATCACTCGCCTCCCCGGTGTAACGCACCGCAATCCGTGTGTGTGTGTATATATACCCGGCAGGGCATCAAGTCTGACTTGCAATCGGTATCCATTTGGTGTTTTAACTTCTAAACGCCTGCATTCAACGTTTACACACTAATGTAATAACCACCCCAAGTATGTATTTTCTCCCCTTGCTAAAAGTTACTCCTAATCATTCGTAATAGTAATTCGTCAAAGCCAACTTTTGTTACGGCAAAATAATTGCATTTACTGTTGATTGTTTGTGCACTGTAACACAGTCGTTGTTTTGCTATAAATTGCTTTTTGGTTGACTTCTGTGCTATGATTTCAATTTTCTTCATTGTTGTATTGTGGTTGTTGTTGTTGTTGTTTTTGTATATTCCTGCTTGTGTCACTTTGGTGACCCAGGTCAACCCTCTGAGCCAAATGCCAAATGCCACTCGATCCTGGCCTCTTGGAGGGGAACGGGGGGGGTCTCACCAGGTGAGACAAAACGAACCCTGACGTTGAGAAGTCCCCTCGTGTGCGTGTTCACACAGCGGCACTTTGCCCCACGTCCCTCGCATCCCGCTCTCCACTCGCCAGCCGTCCCCGCTCCGTGCGTCGCTTGAATCCCTTTCCCATTCAAATGACGTACGTGTACGTCATCCAAACGTACGTATAAGTCGTCAGTTTTTTTCCGGTTCCGTTTCGATGACGTGCACGTCATCGGAACGGAATCTGAAGAAAGGCTAAATTTAAACAGCTTCATCGGTACCGAGGCTCCCACAAGGCCATGCGGGAGGGCGTGTGGCACAGTTTGGCCGCCAGCTGTCGTAGAGTGCGGTGGTCATGT
The DNA here is from genome assembly GCA_014621495.2 of Entosphenus tridentatus. Taxonomy (NCBI): domain Eukaryota; kingdom Metazoa; phylum Chordata; class Hyperoartia; order Petromyzontiformes; family Petromyzontidae; genus Entosphenus; species Entosphenus tridentatus. The sequence goes on from CM025645.2 coordinate 7,272,038, forward strand.
TGCTACGGTTCTCTGCGGTGAGTAACGACGTCTTTAAAAACAAAGGCGCTACGCCTCTCTAAATAAAATTAACGCCGCACCGCTTGCGCGTTCCAAGATTCAGCGGTAAACGGGACGCCCACCCTGCAACTTGCAGTGCGTCTCGGGACGGGAAAGGGTTAACGATGTCCCGGGTTCAATTCTTTGACCCCATCCGAGGCTCAGAGACGTGCGCAACGAGTCCTAAGAACCCCGTCCCATTAGCTCGCAACGAACACGGTGCCCGGCCACGACCTCCATTCATCACGGCTGGCTGGGCAATAGGGACCGTCCTTGTTTTGTGTTTGTGTTTAATTACTGCGCAAATTACCCCCCCTCCCCTCCCTCGCGCAGTAGCGGAATTGCATCCACGCCGCACGGCCTGTATGTAAGCTGAACTTCCTTTGCACCATACGTAGGGCAGCCGTGCTTAAATCGGAGGTGCGATTTGACAAAATTGTGAAATATATTCCGTGTTTGAGAATTAAAATGTACGCATAGACAGTACTGCAATATATATAATTTCACCCAAATGTGAATAATAAGTGGTCACTCAATACGTGGTTACTGTGATGTCCACGTGGGTTCTCAGACAAAGCGAGGATTTTTCCTGCATCAATAAACCGCATTGTTCTCGTAGTTGTTTTGTTTTTTTACCAGGGTTTAAACTCTCTTTCAGTATTTTCCACGGGCCCCTACCCCTTAACCAATGAACAGGTCCATGCTCCTCATCCGCACATTGACAATTCGTTTTTTTACGGTGCAGATGAAGGCGTAAGCAAGTAAGCGATGTTTTCTGAAGCTCAGCCCCGGGGCTAAGTTAAAGCCCTCACTGACGTTTTCACACCGATAGTGTGTCATTTTTTATTAAAAGGCAGAGTGGGTAGCGCACTGCGCGCACGAGTTTGATTCCCGCTTACAGCCAATATTGACGAATATCTGAAACCGTCCTGGGCCTCCCCTAGGTCGGCTCAGCCTTAATTGGTGTGGCGTGTAAACTTCAGCACTGGAGAGACAAAGGTGGCCGGGCGTGGTGCCGTGTCGGCCTTGGCAGACGCTCACTAACAGCACTTGCCCCAACAGCCTGCTAGAGGCGAGAGAGACGGTATCTTTGTCAAATCACTATACCACGGTAACGGCGTTACAGAACCTTTGTTCAGGCATATTGGTGAGACTGGTTATCTTGTATTGTCTATCACACCGACCTGCTGTGTAAGCACAACTTATAAACTCGTCTTACATTTTGTGATTATCAGGATAAATTACAACGTTTGAGTTTGCGACTTAATAGGCTGTGTCCCGTGCCGTGATTACGTTCCCGCAGAACCCAGCATACACAGGATAAGCTGTAAAACTATAAACTATTGTTTTTCATTTTATTTTACCAGGCAAGGCCCGCTGAGCTATGAAACTCTTTTGAAGAAGCGACCTGGACACAAATGATAGCCCATCGAAGTGGTTTACCATGTGGAAATGTGTAGCAGCCAAATACTCTAAATGCGTGTTACTAAATGTGGAGGGAAAAACCGGAGGACCCGGAGAAAAATCCACGCCACCACAGAGAAAGAGACACGCATACCAGGCGAGGAAGTTAACTATATAGAGTATGTAGTTTGACTGTGGATATCATATACATTACACATCACACGAAATGCACAAACCACGACATTCGTCACCAAATGTAATCGCCGTGTCGCTTGAGACGTGGAAGTCACACTTCAGTGCCAACTGCCCGCATGAGCAATCACAAAGACAACGGTCCCCCGCATGGCATTTGACACACTGTCGGGGCAAGTGCTGCTAGCGAACGCCTCTATAAAGTCCCGCACGGCACACGGGCGGGCGGGTGGGTGGGTGGGTGGCCAACACCACGCACGGCCGCCGTTGACTCCCCGGTGGCGATGTTCACACACGGCACCAGCTACTCATTTGAGGCCGAGTCGACCTAGGGGAGGCCCAGGACCGTTTCAGATGATCGTCATTGATGTTGATGGCCGTGAGCGCTTTGCGCTGACCACTACACTGGCGCTCCCCCTGTAAGCAATCCTCCCCAATCCCAGACAGCCCCGTCCCACTCGCCGCTGACTCGCTCCTTCCCAGCGCTGAGTCACCGCGACCCCCCGGGGGAATGTCTCGCCCGTCGACCCCCGCAGACGACCGCTTCATCAAAACACAAACGACGATTCCGATGGCTGGGGGGGTCGGCCAACGGAGAATCGATCACCATTCACTTGAGCGGTGAACGAATCAAGGGTTCAACATGCGACCCGTTTGCCGGTATCAAAGCGTGAAAAAATAAGAAGAGGTCGTCTTGGTTCTTTCGGTAAAGTCACGTAAAAATAAATATAAAACATAATAAAATATTTTATTATGTTTAAATTTTATTATTGTATTACTTCCCTTCTACGTGACTTTACCGAAAGAACCAAGAAGATGAATCCATGCAGTCACGAAAGCTTTAAATCGAAAAATAAGAAGAGGTTTTACCCTTTCCGGCAAAAAAACCGGAGGTGTTAGGATGTCAAACACCAAATCAGAAACTTTTGGCAAGGAATACAGTTCTCATTAACCACAGGCGGATACTTGTTGTGAACATGGCAACCAACACGCTCTGACAGCTCAGAGTCGGCATGCTGACACGGCGTTTGCGACGCACGCTTTTTGGCACGTTCCTTCGTCGCGGCGTGCAAGAGGTCCTTATCGAAATGTGACAATCGATCTTCATTCTATTCATTGCGATTGGGGATTTAATCATCAATCGCCGCGTATTGTTCTCGTCGTCGATCCTTAAGATCGGTGGCGCTGCTCGAGTCGCGCGTGCGAGAGTCGGCTCTGCGCGTGTTCTCGGCGTGCCATGTGGTGGTGAACGTGTGTCGCTATCAGGGCCACAGAACGACAGCAACAAACGCGATGGGATCAACAACAACAACAACAACGGACTCTCTAGTACACTGCATACTGTCATCGTGAATAGGGATCGTGGCAATGAATCGCGCAGCGGAGCAGGGGTTTACAAAGCGAGGGGTAGGGCTCTCGGAACGCGGGCGAGGTGCCGTGGTGGTGGTGTGTCCGCGTGTATACACACACAGACACACACGGACCCGCGTGTGTGTCTGTGCGTGTGTCTGTGTGTCTCTGTGCGTGTGTGCGTAGTGGGGAGCGGTAGTGTAGCGGTTAGCGCGCTGCACTATGAACCTGGTGACCCGGGTGCGATTCCCGCTCACGGCTAACACCAGTGACGATTATCTGAACCGGTCCTGGGCCTCCCCTAGGTCGACTCAGCCTCAAATGAGTACCTGGTGCGGTGTGTAAACATCGCCACTAGGGAGACAAAGGCGGTCGGGCGTGGTGCTGGCCACCCACCCCCTCGTGTACCGTTCCGGCCTTCATAGGTGCTCGCTAACAGCACTTGCTCCTACAGTCTGTTAAGGCTATACGGGGGATCTTTGTGTGCGCGTGTTCACACACACACACACACGTGTATGTGTGTGTACACGCGCGCGTGCAGTGTGCACTCGCACCTCCGATTGGAGCGGTTTGATACGTACGGTGCGAAAGAAGTTCAACACACATCGGCACCCTGCTGTTGTGTGGAACAGAGATTTGTTTTCTCCCGTATACCAATTATCTGTACGTCTTGTACAATACAAATGTAGCAATTCGCGATTGACTTTTGGATTAGGTCGCATTGTTCTTTGGACAAGTGATGTCGTCAGACCCTCCACCACCCGACGTAGCCATATTCATCAGATTTCTACGTGTAGCTAGCGATTGTAATAATAATACCGTAAATGTAGAGTACGTAAAACTTCGTACCCGTGGTACGCCACGGAGGGAGGAGTCAGTTGCGTGCCGAGCGAGAGAGTGAGCGAGAGAGTGAGCGAGAGGTGGGGGTTTACATAAAGCAAAGTTTAAAAAAAAAATTACGAAATGATGAACGAAGCAAAGTGCCGACTACACCGAGCATCTTCTTGTTTCCACTGATCGTAACAACAAAAAAGAGGAGTCAGTTTTGCAAACGGGGCAGCAGAGAGGGGAAGGTGACCGGCACAAGGACGTGATGCTGGGACGGAGAGGAGAGCACGGCTCGAGATGAGCAGCGAGAGAGAAGACGGAGCGCCGGGCAGGATGAGAATGAATGAGCAGGTGAAGATGTCGCGGGGTGACAGGTTGATGCGAGGGGAGGGAAGATACGGAGAGAGAGAGAGAGAATGAGTGAGAGAGGACGTGAGCTGCCCGGAGCTTCATCCGTTCTCACAGGAGGCGGGGGGGGGAGCAACACGACGAGTCACAGATGGACGCGCACGGCGAAATGCGACGCGCTGATCTCTTTTTGCTTGTTACGATCAGTGGAAACAAGAAGATGCTCGGTGTAGTCGGCACTTTGCTTCGTTTATCATTTCGTAATTTTGTTTTTACTTTGCTTTATGTAAACCCCCACCTCTCGCTCACTCTCTCGCTCACTCTCTAGCTCACTCTCTCACTCTCTCGCTCACTCTCTCGGTCACTCTCTCGGTCACTCTCTCTCGCTCACTCTCTCGCTCACTCTCTCTCGCTCACTATCTCGCTCACTCTCTCGGTCACTCTCTCGCTCACTCGCTCACTCTCTCGCTCACTCTCTTGCTCACTCTCTCGCTCACTCTCTCGCTCACTCTCTCGCTCTCTCTCTCTCGCTCACTCTCTCGCTCTCTCTTTCGTTCTGCACGCAGCCCTTCTTGCAGCCCGACGGCCTCCGGCGGGTAGCTCATATCAGCATGCCGAACTCGCGCTGACCTCTGCCGCTGCGGCCCACGAAGCGCAGGTCGTTGAAGCGAGCCACCTGCTGCTTCATCACGGCCGTCGCGTTGCGCAGCTCGGCCGCGTAGTTCTCGTCGTTGCCGGCGAGCACCGTTACCACGGTTCCGTCGGGGACGCCGCCCAGAGACACCACCTTGCGTGGACATGGGGGGGAGAGAGAGAGGACGATGATGATGACAAATACGTCGAGGGTTTTTACCCTTCCTGACAATGAAACAGGCGTTCAGGCGTTCACACGACAAACAGAGACATTGTGCGAGGCATCATGTTCATACCGGCAAACAAAAAATGTCGCGTCGATATAACGTGCGATGATGTTTTCACTTCGCTGGCATCTCGTGCTATGCGTGACACGTTGCTGCTGCTGCTGCTGCTGTTGCTACGACGGCGTTAGCCGGTGGCGCACAAGAAAATAAAAATGACAAACTCAACACATCCGGCAATCATCTATAAAATAAAACAAACATTTACGTTTCTACAAAGCGCCTTTCACCAATAGATCGCAAAGCGCTCGTACGCGTCAACACATAATGTCCGAACGACAACGATCACAGTCCGGAGACTATTCAAGCGGATTCCAGATGTCCTCGACAGACGCGCTTAGTCGCGCAGCTCTAGCGAGCGGAGTCCGTGCCAGCGTGGAGAAGTATGGTGACACAACCACCAGCACCACCCTCGCTCAACACGGCAAGGGGACAGACTCTCATCAATTGGCGGCGTACACGCCACGCGCACTCCCCTCCCTCCCCCCGTGTGTGGCTACACGGACGCACTCTGTAGACGTGAGCGAGCCGGATCGGTGGGCTGAGAAAGGGGCTTTGTCTTTAGTTGTATTTTAACGCATCTCTCAAGAGTCGTCCCGAACTCGACATCAACCACGTGCCCCCTCGCCGTCGCCGCATAGAGTTCTATACCACACGCGCATGTCGACTGCATTATACATGGGAGCTCTGTAATTCATCATCATGTGTCACGGAGCGAGAACAAGAGAATACCTCGTTAATGGCTCTTGTTTTTGCGAAACAAACTCCCAGCTCAATCGATGATCACCCCGATCCATCCGCCCAGCCTTGCGTTACACAACGCGGGCTATGGTCCAGCAGGTCTCCCTGCGGACCTGCTGTGTACGGACTGTGACAGCTGTTCACCCCCCCAGCACCACCACCACCACCACCACCCGCCAGGCCCCCCGATCCATCTCCACAAGGACCCGCGGGAACGGGCTATCCCATTTGTATCGCGGTTCACTGTTGTGATGTAACCATCGGTGATGCCCGCGGCAAACATCTTTCATCTCGGGCGGATGACACGTCCGCTTTGTTACACAGGTTCACGGTTCGAGCTCCAGCGGCCGCCCCGCTCAATACGACTGCGGGGTTTGTGTCCTATGTTGACCATTGCTGTGTGTGTGTGTCCTGTGTTTATCATTGCTGTGTGTGTGTGTCCTGTGTTGAACACTGCTGTGTGTGTGTGTCCTGTGTTGAACACTACGGTGTGTGTGTGTGTCCTGTGTTGAACACTACGGGGTGTGTGTGTGTCCTGTATTGAACACTGCGGTGTGTGTCCTGTATTGGCCGTAATAATTTCTACGCGCGCCATCTGCTTCAGTGGAAACAATTTAAAGATCCCGTGGCTTCATTCGCAAGAGTGGGGCCATTGTGTGCCGGCAGAATACAGTCGTCAATTTGCAATACAGTACACACAGCAATCATTGTCTGCGACGGGGGAGACCCGGCAAGACCGTCGTGAAAAAAAGTTACGAGACTCAGTTGAGGCTTTCCCGGACGTACAAATAACTCTGTCACTGTCTTGTGTTGTTGTTATTATTGCCCAGGGCTGAATTGCTCTCTGAATGTTTTTCCGTTTCGCTGCTAGCTTGTCGTAGTAGGCACCTGGCAAGTAGCCATCGGGAGAGAGGTATTCGTGGGTGTGGTGGTGTTTTCGTGTGAGAGCACGTATGGCCGCATGGTAAACCCGAAAGGCAGGCCCGGCCGGAACGTCGGACAGACGACGGCACGGCGATCCGTCCATTGAAAATCAATTGAACCTGAAACTCAAAGCGTCTTCGAGATTTCGCGTCTCTCTTATGTTTTAATGTCGAGGTTGGTGATCGAGCTCAGTGGTGGACGGCGAATCAGGGCAACTGCCCCGGGCCCCGCGCTTTGGGGGGCCCGGCGCTTTGACGTCACGGGTGGTGTCAGATGTAATACACGCGGCGAGATTTGCCCCAGGCCCCGCATCCCCAGCTTTTGCCGCTATCTCTCCACTGCTGCATGAAGGGCTCTCTCTCTCTCCCCAAAGTCGCCGCCATCTCTCACGATCCTGCGATATTAACAATCCACGCTCCATCTCTCAGGGTGCGTTCTATCGGATGCTTTCCCGTTCCGTGGCTGCCGCTTTGTAATTGATTATTGACCATCTGGCATCGTTACCACCATCATCATTATCCCTGCTGTAGCCATGGCGTGTCCTGCCCAAGCTACCTGCCTACGCTTGGCTCTGCACGTGGTAGATGTGCCCACGGTGTCTGTACGGCGTCTTGAAACACGGCCCTCTGTTTCTAATCGCGCTATAATGCCACGTCTTGTTCTCATTGCGTTTCTGTCGTAAGCAGCGCTTGGATTAGGAGTTATTGGCGAAAGGGACTACCACTCGAGGACGCTCTTCCGTTTCGATGCTAGGAAGTCGCTTGGAGCTATGCACGTTTAAATCTAAATTGAAAACGTATTTCTTTGGAAGTGATTTTTTGTGTTGAGTTCGTTGTCCTTCCCTCCCATCTCCGACTAGCGCGGTTGGTTACGTACGTTGCGAAAGAAGTTCAACATACATGCAAGGTGTCCCGATGCATACAAACACTATAATATGTTGTGCCCTATATTTATATGATCCCATAAACAGGTTTATCATCATTATTCCCGGATGAGCACCCCAGATTGTTCCTGCTAAGGGAGGGGGAGCGGTAGTGTAATATATGAACCGTACCGGGCTTCTGCTCGGTCGACTCAGCCTCAAATTACTAATTTGGTGGGATGCGTTAAACATCGCCACTCGGGAGACAAAGGCGGCCGGGCGTGGTGCTGGCCAGCGACCCCCTCGTTTGCCGATCTGGCTTTGCGAACAACACTTGCCCCAACAGTCGATTGAAGCTATTCTAGCGAGACTGGTTCCAAAGTCATTTGTTTAGTTGTTGCAAATGTTGTTGTTGTTGTTTTATCTTAATAAACTCAGATTGCAGCTGCGACACCTCGTGACAATGAACGACACCTCGTGACAAGGATGGCGCCAATGGCGTTGTCGCGTCGCAGTTTCCGACTGCAGCCCGAGTCGCTCCAAGTCGGTCTCACGGCGAACGAGCTGAAAATCGCCGGCCATGTTCTCTCCGCTGCTGGATGAAGATCATCATCCCCCCCCTCCCCGTACGTCGTGGCTACCCCCTCACTATCCCACGTCCCATCTGACTCGTGCGCACCAGCTGATGGCCGCGTGTTCGCTCCATCTCCGCGGTCAGGTTGTCCTCTCTGCTCCAGCTGCGCTACTCCGCGGTGAGCCGACTCGCCCATCGCCATTCACGTCGAGCGCCGCGCTCAGCCGAAAGCCACTGAATTTTATTTATTTATTTGTTTATTAAAAGTCGTCAATGATGTCTCTGATTTGCGAAATGATGTCACTGGGTTGCGTTTGTTTCCCAATTCGTGTGCGTCTCTTCCCGTCTCTTGATTACAAGAAATGCGTTTCTCTTCGCGCTTATTTGAAAAATTTCAAGTTATTTTTTAGGTTACATTTTTTTTTGTCCGTTTCCATGCATCTGATCCAAGACGTAATAGCTGGTGTGCACGATGCGCTGATTGAAACCCGTCCCGGGGCACATCGCTGGGCTGACGTGCACTCGAACACAATCAGCAAACACCGGTGTTGCTCCTTGTGGGGAATATCAGCTGTAAGAGGCGGTCTCGAGTCAGACATTTGCCCACACTTGTATATATGTTTTTTTTGTTACTGCTTCACTCACTAAATAACACGTGAAATGTGCTTCATGCACTTCAAATGTAACGAGGTGGTGTAACGTCTCGTGTCCGCGTGTGTGTGCAACGTGGTATGGGGAGCGCCAATGCAGTGGTCAGTGCACCGCGCTTCGAACCATGGCAGGCGAGTTTCTATTCCCGCTCACAAATAAATATATCAATGGCCGATATTTGCAACGATTCTGGGCTACAGACTTAAACTAGTACTAGCCCCAAAAGTATGTTAAGGCTTGTATGTTTGACCATATTTGTATACCTTCTATGAACACCGGGCACAAGTTTGGGGTCGGGTCTTACTTTCCGAAGCGTCTTATAATTCGGAGAATGCGCTAATTGCACCTCTGTTCATTGTATTGTTTGTCGCGCGCGTGTGCGCGTGTGCACGTGCAGTGTTTAGGCAGGTGCCCGCTAACAACACTTGCCTTTAAGGGCTGTACCAGGCTGATGATGTGTGTGGTGTGTAATGGGGAGCGGTGGCGCTGTGGTTAGCGCGCTGCACTACGAACTCAGCGAGCCAGACGTGGTGCTGGTGGCAACCCACCCTCGTTCGTGTGCCGTGTCGGCCTTTCATAAGTGCTGCTCGCTAACAGCACTTGCCCCCGCCTCCCCACACACTCTGTCCAAGGCTATACGGGGGACCTTTGCGTGTAGTGTGTGGAAGCTTTATGAACTCATAGTGGAATTGCGCTACGCGGGACGCGTTGCATAATTTCCTTCCGCCGATATAGGCGGCTACGCACATCTGCTCACAACACGCACAGCAGCAACAGCAGCAGCAGCAACAGCAGCAGCAGCGGCGGCGTTGGCTGTTTGCAACAGCAGCCAGCAGCACAATACAGCCCATTATTCCCGTAAATCAAACAGCGGGCGCGTCAAACGATAAACCGGTAACCGTTTTCAGAACCGATGCTATCCGTTTGACTTTCAGGAGGATCGTGCTGAATTTGGGATGTTTGAACAAAGTACCGGTTCAAAAAAAACAACGCCACTGTGTTTCGCTCTTCGTTGGCGTGAATTCATTCGTAACGCGACGCGCACCTAACCTGCGAATACTTGCGGCCGCTGCGTTACGGCCGTGGTGGTAAGCGAGTTGGCGATTTACTAATATTGTTTTTCCCCTTTTTTCTGGCAACAAAACTGACACCTTTTGCAAGGAATCATGCTTACATTAACCACAATACCTGCAGTCAAATGCGAACAAAAAACAATACTCTGATAATTGTTTTTGTTTGCATTTGACTGCAGGTATTGTGGTTAACGTAAGCATGAATCCTTGCAAAAGGTGTCAGTTTTGTTGCCAGAAAAAAGAGTAAAAACCCTATTAGTATATTTTGGTACTGGCAAAGGAGATCCCATAATGAGTTGGCGATTGTGATGAAGCTGAACGCGTGCGGGTAAATCAATGAACCGTTTCACTCGCGAACACAATTCGGCCGTCGAACATTTATGTCCTGCAGATGCCTTCAAAGAAGACGCATCCGCTCTTGTCGATTTCAACTCGAATAGCGCCGTTTTATCGCTCGACGTTTTTTGGCCTGTTGAGTCTTTGCTACGCAGCGTGATTAATATTAATATCTATATATAAAATGCATCTCGCAACATGAGGGACACGGTTAAGCTTCGCCCTCGTTTGGAATTATCAGCGAGCCACGTCCAGCTAACCAACTGTGTTTTATATATTTAACTATATCTCTGTCTGGTCCCTCTATGTGCTGTGGAGAAGGCCCGTTGCCCGAAACGTCGCCCATTAAATGTGTATATTTTTTTAAGGCCACACACAGTGTCATTGACGAGTGCATCGCGTTTTTGCTGTTGGCTGTGTGTGTGTGCACCACTGCCATCGCAACAGCAGCAGTATCGCCAACATAATGTAGAGCATTTATTAAGAGGTGACATCATTAGCGAGGCGAGTACAGACGGATAAACAAGGGAGTTGCTACAGAGTCGAAAATCTACTTCCCTTGGTGACTACCACAACAATTAGAATTTGCTTGTCCAGGACAGCCACGCTGCGTATGCACGACTGATTTAAACATTATGCAGAGAGAGAGAGAGACGCGGGCTTATTCACTTATTTATGAAATTATCGCTTCATTGTACTGCATGTTAAACTTCTTTCGCACCGTACGTAGCCAACCCGCGCTAATCGGAGGTGCGGGTGGAAGGGCAATAAGCTAAGCACAAAACGTAGTTCTGTACAGGAATTCGTTTTCGATCTAGATGATGCGTCGCTCCAGTGCCTTTCTAATATCGGAACGAAGAGCGTTCCAGACGGCCGCAGCAACGCATCTGAAAGCGCACGACGCTGATGCGGTGACCGCCGCCTTTGTTCGATGGCTGAACCAGAAGCCGCCGCTGCTGCTGCTGCTGTGAGCATGAGCGGGGGAGTTCGCGTGACGATGGTTCACGATGCTCCTTGGCGAGATCAGCAGCGAGGCATCGTTCGCAATCCCACTCGAGGGATCGTTCATAATACACGTGTGTCTGTGTATATATATGTGTGTGTGTCTGTGTGTATATATATGTGTGTCTCTGTGTGTCTATATATATATGTGTGTCTGTGTGTCTATATGTGTGTGTGTGTGTATATATGTGTGTGTGTGTCTGTGTGTGTATACGTATGTCTGCGTGTCTATATATATGTGTGTGTCTCTTTGTGTATATACACGTGTGTCTGTGTATATATGTGTGTGTGTCTGTGTGCGTGTGTGTATGTATGTATACACGTGTGTCTGTGTGTGTATACGCGTGTGTCTGTGTGTGTACACACGTGTGATATATATGCGTGTCTGTGTATCTGTATATATATGTGTGTCTGTATATATATGTGTGTCTGTGTGTGTACATAGAGGGTGGCCCAAAAGTCAAAACACATGCAGCTATTTTATTAATTTTAACACATTAACATGTGTTCATCGTTTAAGTTAGTATTACATTTCATTATTAAAAGTTGTTTTGTTCTGACTTCATCTGGGGGGTCACCTCAAATTATTAAAATAACACAATGTAATTAATTAAAATTAATATAATAGCCATATCAGTCCTTACTTTTGAGCCATTTAGCACATATCAAAGTGCGTGTAAGTATATATACGTGTGTGTGTGTGCATATGAACGCGTGTAGTGTACGCGTGTGTCGATGTGTACATGTGGGGGGCGGTAGAGTAGCGGTTAGCGCACTGCGCTACGAATCCATCCGGCGATCCGATTCGATTCCCCTTCACACTGAAGGCCACTGACGATTATCTGGGCCTCCCCTAGCTCGACTTAGCCTCAAATGAGTGCCTGGTGTGATGTGTAAACATCGCCATTCGGGAGACAAAGGCGGCCGGGCGTGGTGTTTACCACCCACCCCCTCGTGTGCTGTGGCGAACTTCATAGGTGCTCGCTAACAGCACTTGCCCCAACAGTCTGTTAAGGCTATATAGGGGTTCTTTGTCTTATATATATATCTATGTGTGTGCTCGGGTTAGGGAACTTACTGCGCTCGAGTTAAGCCTGTACGGCCGTCAGCCGCAATGTGGCCTACCGCTTCAAAACATCCGCAAAGCGAGATATCCGTCCGGCCACTTGCCAAGCATCTTAGCCGCACTAATTGGGTACTAGAGGCTCGTGTATATGTTCAACCTGGCAGCAACAACATCGCCCGGCCACACGTCTCTCAATGCAAGGTTGTCTCGCAGTCACAGAGGTGACTTGAGGTGCGTGTGTGCGTTGATGCGTGGTTACACGCCAAGGTACATTAGAAAGTCCGATTCGGCTGCACCCGTGATGTACAAAGACAAAGATCCCCCGTATAGCCTTCACAGACTGTTGTTAGCGAGCACCTATGAAGACGGGAACGGCACACGCGGGGGTGGGTGATCCGGCCGAACAAAAGCTGTTTAGGCATGCGGTGGCTGGGCATGCGGGCTACATGACCCAGCCAACGCAGCCTTGCCTGCCGGAGGAGCTCACCGATGGGACATACACACGCACACATACACACGCACACATACACACGCACACATACACACGCACACATACACACGCACACATACACACATGCACACACACACATACACACGTGTGTGTGTGTGCGTGCTTAGTTCCAACAAGCGTCCCACTGGGTTTCCTCTTTAGTGTGAGTTATCAGCGCTGGCCCAGCACGGTGGCCGCAACAGCCGCAGTTCCCACTGCCACACTCGCTGTTTATAGAAGCCCCCACGCCCTGCTGACAGAAGTCTGTCTGCGTCCACTCGAGCCTGGTTCCTCTTCTACGGGGAGCCGAGAGCCGAGAGGAGTCATTGCGGTCTCGGTGACTCACGGGGTGCGGGTCGGGCCAAGCGGCGTCGCCTACGCGGAGAAGCGGCGCGCCCACATGAAGAGGGAGATGGATCATGAAGAGATGGATCATGGAGGGATGGATCATGAAGAGATGGATCATGAAGGGAGATGGATCATGAAGGGAAATGGATCATGAAGAGAGGGAGATGGATCATGAAGGGAGATGGATCATGAAGAGAGGGAGATGGATCATGAAGAGATGGATCATGGAGGGATGGATCATGAAGAGATGGATCATGAAGAGATGGATCATGAAGGGAGATGGATCATGAAGGGAAATGGATCATGAAGAGAGGGAGATGGATCATGAAGGGAGATGGATCATGAAGGGAGATGGATCATGGAGGGAGATGGATCATGAAGGGAGATGGATCATAGAGGGAGATGGATCATGAAGGGAGATGGATCATGAAGGGAGATGGATCATGGAGGGAAATGGATCATGAAGGGAGATGGATCATGGAGGGAGATGGATCATGAAGGGAGATGGATCATGAAGAGGGGGATGGTTTCAGCCGGGGCTGTCCACCCTCCCACCCTCTAGGGCTGAGCTTAGGAAGACAACAACAATAATAATATTACATGATAAAATGAAGAGCCCTGGTTTGCTCAAACTCATTTTTCTCTTCGTGTTCACAACGTTGGTGGAGTGATCTTTGTTTTTCTATAAATGGTTTAAATCATTACTGTTCTTATTATTACTATTACATGTTAATGCCCAACGTCTTTGGTGTATTGATGCGCTCCTTGATGGTCGCTATAGCCCGTGCGACGGAGTGTTTGAGATGTGTAGTTTAAAAAATCGTGGTTTGCTAAGCACAGACCAAACGTGGCCACCAACGCAAAGCGCCCAGCGAACAAACAATCCTGCCTGATGCTGATCAATGTGTTGAGTACTTTTCGTTGAAGATGTAACAGATAAGAGTCCATAGTTTTCAGTTTGTATGCGTTTGTGTTTGTAGGTGTGCGTGCATTCGCGCGCGTGTGTGAGTGTGTTACGGGCCTCGCTTGACCGAACAGTCTGTTAAAGGCGACACGGGAAGATATTTGTCTTTGTGGTTAACGTGCTGTTAACCACAAAGAGTTCACGGTCACCAACGCCGGTGACGATTATCTGAACCGGCTCTGGGCCTCCCCTAGGTCGACTCAGACTTAAATGTATTGCGGTACCCGGGTGCGGTGTGTAAAATATCGCCACTAGGGAGACAAAGGCGGTGGGCGATGAAACACTGAGATGTGAAGAGGCGGGTTAGGGCAGGGTGGAATAATTGTTGAAATAAAAACCAACATGCCCACGGCCTTCGACAAAAAAACACGTTTTAAATAGCTGGACATTGCGTTAAACGTATGGAGGTGGAAAACGGTAACCGGTTTACAGGTTGTTTGGTTTTAACAACCCTGCAGTATTACGTGGGTGTACACGTATATTTGTGGATGTGTTGTTGTGTGTCGTTGTGTATGTATGTGTGTGTATCATGTGGTATGTGCATGTTGGTGTGAATGCATTGTGTGTATTTATGTGTATGTGTGTGGTATGCGCGTGTGTGTGTGTATGTATATGTGTGTGTATGTGTGTGTGTACGTGTGTGTATATGTATATGTGTGTACGTGTGTGTGTATGTGTGTGTATGTGTGTGTGTGTATGTATGTGTATGTATGTGAATGTGTGTGTATGTGTGTGTACGTGTTTATGTATATGTGTGTATGTATATGTGTATGTATGCGTGTATGTATATGTGTGTATGTATATGTATATGTGTGTACGTGTGTG
>CM025645.2:7306015-7316989 GCA_014621495.2 Entosphenus tridentatus
GCGCACGCACACGCACGCGCTTACACACATGTTCATTAAAAAAAAACAATATATCCTTACGTACATTATAGGTGCCACTCAAAAGTCACGTTTGTTACCTTCAAGGTCACAACCTCCTGGTTGTATTCGTTTGCCTTTTAAACCGAAGCCACCGCGGGTTTAAAACAAAAAAACCACAATCCTCCAGTGTCTCTGGGCTGCTCAGCAGAGTTGAATCACGCGATCGAGTGAATACGCGTGGAGTGCGAGAGGCACAGACGCAGCAGAGAGGGGGACCCTGAGCAGCCCGCAAAATACTTCGAGATGAGAATGAGATTCTCAGCTGTCGGCTTTTACACCGAGAGTCAAGCGTCTGGAGGAGTCAGTCTTCCTCCTCTTGTCGCACGGCTCACGGCGTAGACGCAAAGCAGCCACTACAGTGATTCACATTCGGGTGGTCAAGCCCCAGATCACCACAGCGTCAGGAGCAGTAGCGGAGTGCATCAGCATCGCTGTGATGTCTCCTTCGTATGTGTGGATCGGAGCATTGCGTCTTTTATACGGAGGCGGTGATCGTAGCAAACTGAAACTTATCTCACCGCTGCGTATCGAGCGGCACCCTCATTGTGCGTTCACGTTGTTGACGACATCGCGGTTTCTGAGCACGACCACGTAGACCCGAAATGCCTCGCGGCCTGCAACGTACAGCGACGTTGAATCCGCACGGAGTACGCTTCGGGTTGTAAGATGCCGCGCGCGGCCAGTAAGACACTCTCCACAAGTCGTGCCCGTTGCCAATGAAGTTACACAAACGAGGTCAAAGATCCCCCGTCGAGCCTAAAAGAGACTTTTGGGGAAATGCCGTTCGCGAGTAGCACCTACGAAGACCGGTACGGCATACGAGGGGGGTGTGGGTGGCCGTCACCACGCCCGGCCGCCTTTGTCTCCCTGTGGGTGTGTGAGTGGGTAGGCAAGTGCAGTTCAGTGTCACCGTTGATGGTAGCGATAGAAGATTGACACGGGGGCGACTGACTGCGGGTGAGAGCGCCAGGAGTGAACCGGTGAGTGAGTTTCGTGGGGACTGTGAGCGGGGCTCTATCGCGATTAGGCTCCGGCGGTCCTTCCCAGCGGCGAGACGTCGTGCCGACAGAAGATCTCAAGAGTTGACTTTGCGCAAGAGATGTCAGGGGCGTGAAAGTTTTAGCAGTGGCCTCAAGAAATGTGAAAGCTGTGTTATCTGTACGCGCGCGCGTGTGTGAGTGTGTGCAATGTGTAAGTATAAATGACGTCTCAGGAATCGCAGTCTTTGCTCGGTTTAAACTGAACTGTGTTCGAATGTATTTCAAAATGATGACTTTTTGAAGGCATCTAGAGGCGTTTCTCTCGAGCTCCCGCTAGTGGAGGCGCCTTCCGTCAGCAGTGGCGTCAGCTGGCAATTGCAGAGCTGCGCCTCTGCCTTTATCACTTTTTAACCATACTGCGTGATGCACAAACGAGTTTAAGAATTGCTATACTGTGCTGCAGGGATGTTAATTATCAACATCCAGTGGTAAACAAGTAGACCCATATTCTTGGTTCTTTCGGTAAAGTCATGTAGAAGGGAAATAAAAAACAAGTAAACGTGTTTAAAAAGCATTTTCGTAGAAGGGAAAAAAACGTGTTTTTTTCTACATGACTTTACCGAAAGAACCAAGAATATGAATCCCTGCAGTCATGAAAGCTTTAAATCGAAAAGTAGACCCATTTTCAATGTGGCATGTAACTCGATTCTTAAAAATTCCACATTTCATACAATCGACATTCTTAAGCAAAACTGTGGACCTAAATTCGCATTTTTTCTTACTTTATATAACGCACACATGTATGCGTACTTCAAATGCAAAGCTAGACTTTTCATGTTGAAATAATAAATAACGTAGTCATGCATTTTCAGAAGAAGTAACAAAAAGGGTTTACTGGAAATGTTTTTTTTTCCGTCATTTGTTTGGACTCGCTGCGAAATTTGCATACGACCAATGTCATATTTACAGTGTGGGCAAAATGTAAATGTGGACACCGCCATTTTACCATGGAAAGCCTGAACGGTCGCAATGAGCCACGCGTAAGTTTAGACTACCAGCAGTGCCAGATTCTCCGAGTAGCACAAGTAGCTACATGTGTAGCAGCTACATGTGTAGCAGCTACATGTGTAGCAGCTACTATATATGTAGTAGCTACCGGCCCCGCACTTTCAAGGGCCCCGCGCTAAATACTTTCAAGCTATCAATTCCGGTTCACTGATTCTGCACTTGCTCTATCACTATAGTACTATACCGCCTTCAACTTTTATGAACGACTGGGTGTTAAAGGTTAGCGATTTGTCGTATTATCTGGCTGTATAGCAAATGAAAAAATACAATTGCTTTACTATGCAAGTAAAAAATTCGTGTTTACATTTTTGTGTGTTTTTTATTTATTTAGGGCCCCTTTATAACATATGCTACAGGCCCGCACCAGCTTAATCCGGCACTGACTACCAGTGGTTCTAAACCTTTTCCCGCAGCTTGCGCCTCTTTTGTTCTTAGAAAGGGCATCTCGCACTCCCAGGGGATGCGTGCTCACCAGGGTAAGAACCAACTGGTTTAGACTTCCAGTGCCAACGGCGACTCGGATCACGAATTGCATCAGCAGGTTTACGATCATTGAAACGCGGTCACTCACGCCCCGGCACATTCAGCTAACATCTTAGCGGGCAGCCTTAGGCGATGCACGTGAATGAATGACGTGGCCCAGAAACTTTCCCGCTGCATAGCACGATCATGCCTAAACCCGCCCAACTTAAACACCATTCACTTCCTATCTGCGTAGCGAAACGCTCATTATGTTTTAGTCCTTCGGCCTATTTGGCTTTCCAGACGAAAATCATCCAGCGGCAAGTTGTTTAGTGCCAAGCAAAACCCTGGACCCGTTTCAACCTTATGGATCTCATCAGCAGAGCCGGGCTTGTTAGCGTCATTCAGTTATTCACATTCAGGGATGTTAAGAAGCACTGCTCCGGTTTCGTATGCCTCTTGACGCGATCCGCGTTCACCTGGCGCACACGTGTCACTGTGCGAGTGTGTCATCGCACTAAGCCCTCGTGCTCTGATTCAACTCCACCCTTCTCGCCAAGGCCGTCGTCTCGCGCGTGCCACACACAGCGGCACGCGCTTTAATCCCCCCCCCTCCCCCACCTATTAGCCGGTCAGTGGCACACGGGGACGGCTCAGAGCACTTCCTTCCCTCTCACCCCCAGCAGCAGTTACTGGATCCTCGGCACGGCTTACAGAAACTCCAGGTGTTATTTTTAATATGAATATAGAAAGAGGCCGCACCCGCACACTTTGGTGCCACCGCGCGCCAGGCAGGCGATGCCGTTTGGCGACGTGTCAAGGTCGCAGCGCCAAACGCCACTCGGTGGCTTCGTCGATTTGGAGGCGATGTTAGACAGCGGAACGTCGAGTCGCCAATCCTTAATTTTGTCAACAACAACAACATTGAAAACAACTCTTTACTCCAGTCCACTAAAAAAACCCCACGACACCTTCAGTTGAAACACGACCACGTTCGGAGAAAAATCGGTTTGGACTTTTGCACGATTTTAATGCGTTGGAAATGTTTTATTTTCCCGTGCGAAGGTTTGTGCAGTCGGGGTTCAGGAGCAGTCGACTTCTTCCCAAGTAACCGCCGCCGTCGTCATCACACGACTGCCCAGGGAATCACAGTTAGTTTCTTTTTCCACTAATTCTGTTTGTTCACGTGGGTGCATTTACCCTAAGTCAGTAGTCCCGTTTACCGTAAGTCGTTTGGCCGCCTTGCTACAAACATAGTTTTTACCATTTTCACAACTTCTTTAAATACTCCCTCTGTCTTGACCTCATAGTTTCCTCTTCCCCGCCTCTTTACGGGCCAGTTGTCTCCCTCGCTCCACTGAATTTAATTCCCACCTGTCCACGCACGAGCTCTGTCCGTCCATGTATTTGTCCATCTGTCTGTCCCTGTCCCTGTGACTCGCGCCCCGCAGTAGCCACGGGCATCGACGGTCGGACGTGAACGAAACTTCAATGTCAAGTTGTGCTGCACTCAGGCACTTTCCCTCTTGAGAACCGGCCACATCGATTACTGCGGGTCCATTGTCCTCACTGCTGACCATCCCTGCCCTCCAAGAACGATGAATCTCCTTCTTAATCATCATCATCAGTTAGTCGGAGAGTTTTCTCCCCATCCCCTCCCTTTTGGCTGCGACCACCCAAGCCTTGGTGATTCGCGTGTTGCCTTCCTTCAACGCATCTTCAGATAACGGTCGTATTTACATACTTTGTAAATACGAATCTGCATGTTTGTTCACATTAGGCATGACCATAGAGCCTTGCCACGCACGTTCAATCAAGAGCACTGTGTGTTGCACGTCGAAAACGTCGCGTCAGTTGACATTGCACAGACGCTTGTATATTTACAATGGGAATTCGAAATAAAGACAATCGTGGATGGGACTCAGGATCACGTGTCTCGCCCCTTTATCTGCTGGAGGATGAAGGCCTCCCCTACGCCGTGTCGGTCGTGGGAGGTTGTTTTTTTTCTGACCATACTTCACCCGTCTGGTCTGCGTGGGCTTGTCACGGCTGGGCCCACGTCACCGGTTGAGAAACCGCTCATGTTACGGCCGTGGCCAGGAAACAAAACCCATCGACTTCCGAGCACAGTGCGCTAACCACTGTGCCACCGCTCGGCATGAATAGATGAACAAATAGCGCGCGTTGTCGCCCTCCGGTGTGGAGTTCCAGTCAACAAAGTCGGCAGAAGCGCGCGAGACGCATTCAAGTGTAGCGCAATCGAAACGTCGTATGCTAGTATTTAATTTAATTTATTATTTTATCTTGATACGTGACTTTACCGAAAGAACCAAAGAAGAATTCCTGCAGTCACGAAAGCTCCAAATTAAGTGTAAGTCTAGCGCCGTGCCGCAGGTGCGAGTTCGTCGGCACGTCTCGGGAGTCGCGCCGACTTGGACGCCTCGTGGCCACGCCATCGAGTCAGTGAATCGGTGACTTGGTGGGACGCGTTGACAACGTGTCAAACGTGAGCCCCACAGGAGGAGGAGGAGGAGGTAGAGGAAGAGGAGGATGTAGAAGAGGAGGAGATATTCACGACTGCCCGTGCAGGGCACGTCGCACGCTCTGTGTGAACACTGCTGCTGCACGCTCATCTGAAGTCGTATTTTTAAGACTTAAATGACTGCCACATGCAGCCATTAAAGGCGCAGACTAACAACGTTTAGCAAGAAGTAGGAGGGAGCAGGCGGAGGACAAGCATTTATTTATATATTTATATATTTGTAGGTCGATCTGCGGGCGTGTGGTTAAATCATCCACCTTAGAACTGGTGGTGTGTTTTAGATTTTTAATCCCGGCGACGAGTAGACGAACATCTGGCATCCTCCCCGCGCGCTTTGATGTCATCCGGCATTGGAGGTCCCTGCTTGGCCCACGGCGCGGCGAATGGGCCGAGGGGCCTGCGGCTCCACCGGCGAGACGGCCGTCCGAGGTGGCTACCACAGGCGGCGGGGGAGACGGGGGGCAGGGTGGGGTGGGGGGGGTCCACGCAGGTGTCCGCGAGACGACGCCGGGCAGGACACGGCGACACGCGATTCGGAAGGACCTCGGAAGAACTCGCGGCGTGGTCGAGGCGATGCGAGGCGCGGTACGGAGATGCTCTAATTGCGATCGGCAGGACGCGCGCGCGCGGAATGCGATGGGGATGAGGACGAATAAAGGCACTTGCAGTTTGGGAAGAGAGCGGGGCGTGTAAGTGCTGTAGAGATTCTAGATTTTAAGCTTTCGTGACTGCAAGGATTCATGCTCTTAGTTCTTTCGGTAAAGTCACGTAGGTTAAAAATGAAATTTAAATTAATAAAAATTAATATTAAAATGTATTTCAATTCATTTTTAACCTACGTGACTTTACCGAAAGAACTAAGAGTATGCTGTAGAGATGATTGAGCAATAACAGGGCACGTGTTGGCACGCTGCAAGGGGCTAGGGCAGGGGCCGGCAACCCGCGGATACCGAGCTGCAGGTTGCTCTTTCAGGACTGCTGCTTCGTGACGTATGCACCGCAGTCAGTGTCGGAGTATCCTAGTAGCACAAGTAGCTGCATGTGTAGTAGCTACTACATGTGTAGTAGCTACTACACATGTAGTAGCTACATGTGGAAGTTATCTCAGTCGCAATGCGCAGAGACCCTGCACTGATACATCGGTGAACGACACGGCCATGGCCCCGACAACCCCAAAGAGCGAGGGCCCAGTGGGAGATGCGCAAGGGGTAAAGTGGCAGCCCTGAAATGTCCTGCTCACACCACTGCTGGCGGGACTCCCAATTCACGGGTATTTTGGCTTTCCCTTTCACGACGAGCTGCCGTCTGTGGTGGAGGCGTGAGTCACCCACACTTTACCCCACGCCACGCGTCACATCGACTCACCACGGCGGACCCGCTATCCCCGCCGGGTGGACAGACGTGACGTGGGTGGGTGGTGGGATTTAAAATACGTCCCATCTCTCCTCCCCCCCCCTCCTCTCCCGCGCCATCAAGAAACACTTTGTTCCCCATCGCTGCCCCCCGACGCGAGCAGCAGGGCAGTGAGCCCCAGTCACGTGTTGCCGGTCCCAATTCCGAGGGCGCCTGCCCCCATGGTGTGATCCTGTCCCACTCGCACCGTCGTTTCGGGCTGCCGCGCCGGGAAATCGAATCGAACTTGCGACCTCTGGACGGTAAATCCAGCCGCTGTCGTCCACGTGTACGGGGTGCCACGGTGGCTCGGAGATGTTAACTACCTCGCCTTGTATACAGGAGGTCGTGGGTTCGATCCTGACCCTGACGTCTGCTGCTGTGTATTTGGAGTTTGCGTGTCTCTCTCTCTCATCATCATCAAGGTGGCTTGGAGATGTTAACTACCTCGCCTTGTATACAGGAGGTCGTGGGTTCGATCCTGACCCTGACGCCTGCTGCTGTATATTTGGAGTTTGCGTTTCTCTCTCTGTCCCCGCGGTTGCGTGGATTGTCTCTGGGCCCTCCACATGTAGAATGAACGCCACGCGCGTCGAGTAATTGGCTGCAATACATTCCACAGGGCGATCATGAGCCTCTTCGTTGAGCTATCATTTGGGATGGCTAGGTCGCTTCTGAAAAAGAGAGCTAATATACCTCACTGGATCTTACCTCGTAAGATAAAATAAAACACGCGGTGTATTTTATAGTTCAGGGGAAGAGAAGCAGTTAATTAAAATTGCGAGAATTTCTAGCACGTGTTCGGCACGTTTCCATGATGAGAGGCTATTGGGTGATTTTATTTGGAACCGGATCTGGCAGCTAAGACGGTCACGACGCCACGGCCCTCACCATTCGCGTCCACTCTGCAGCCTCCCCGATAGTTGCCGTTACTACAAAACAACAACTCGAAACCCTTCGTCTTCATTCAAAATCGTTCCCTTACTTCGACAAAAGAGGAAAGATTGTAACAGAGAAAAAAAACTTTTCCTGCTCATATTTCAGCCCTAAACAAGGATCACTGGCAGAGATGTCCGAGTTTATTACCGAAAACACGTGTCATTCCGGCTTACTGTACTTGGCCATGCTGCTTTGGTTAGGCTAAAGTGTAGCAAAACACATCGCTTTGAACCTTCGTCAAATAGTAGCGGCCAATGCCAGGGACATCGCTCACTGGCACCAGGTACAAATCGTATGAGGATCCAGGTGCAGGGCAAGTGATGAACGCTCACACCCTAACCCCAAACAACTCTCACACGAGTGATGCGGTGATATCAAGTGATCATCGTGATCGTCGTTATCATCAGCCTTGGTCAATCCACTGCTGGATTAACGCGGCCTCCCCAAATTCGGTGCTAATACTTCTAATCCCGCGAAGCGACATTGCGTACAAACACCGGCACACAAGCCGGTGTCGTCATTCCATCTCCTGGGCGGTCGCCCTCTCGGAAGCGCATTCCATCCCGTGCCTGCCACTCGGCCACTCGACCGCGGGCCATCGTCCCTCGTAGCCACGGCTCCACGGGCCAAGGCAACTTCACCGTTCTTTACGGTTCGAACGATGTCAGTAGCCTGCGCGTGTTCCCCAACCCCCCCCCCACCCCGTGTTTGTTCCTCTTTTCTCTCCCTTCCTCCGTCTCCCTCCATCCATCTCCCTCCCTCCGTCCCCCTCCCTCCATCTCCTTCAAATTTAATTCCAAGCTAGGCACCCCTCCACGATCTAAGTGATAGAAAATTATACCGTGGAAAAAATGTTATTCCAATCAGCCGTCCATGTTATGTTTTGTCGGCACGGATGCACACGGTAATTGTTGCCAGTAGCTTTAACGGGGTGTTTTTTTCACCTTCCTTTGAAATCAGATTACAGGCGGTGATGCACTGGCGATGGTCGACAGCGGCGTTCTGCATCGCAAGGCCCCGTGGGCTGCTGACGGGCCCCGTGGGGGGCCTTTAGTGCGGCCTCCGACAATCCACAAGGAGTGAGAACACCTCCTTGTAGGCGGCGTGGCGACCCTCACGCTGATTCGGCGAAATTCCCCCCCCCCCCCTCTTAAGATGAGCGAAGACCACAGATCCAGAGTCTCCACTGAGCACTGGCACTGCATCGCAGGAGTGAGCGTAGCTTGGATTCATCGCATCGATCGTTCGTTTTCCGCCACTGGATGCTTTGATGGCCGATCCCTATGCACCCCACACGTCGAAGCGTGTGGAGCGTATTCTGTCTCCACATCATTCACGCGGCTTGTGGCTCAGCCATCGAACAAAGGCGGCGGTCACCGCGTCATCATCATCATCATCATCGCGCGCTTTCAGATGCGCTTCTGCGACCGTCTGGAACGCGCTGCCTTCAGATATTAGAGAGCCACTGGGGCTACGCACTTTTGCATAATCGGGATTGAAAGATCATCTCTTGAGAACTGCTTTTTGTGTTTAGTTCGTTGTCCTTCCACCGCACCTCCGATGATCACGGTTGACTACGCACGGTGCGAAAGAAGTTCAACGTGCGGTGAAGACGGATCCGTTGTCACGTGGCTCGCGGCGCTCGGCACGATGGGCGAGGCGCCACGTGGGGAGACTCCCCCTGGTCACGTGACTCGCAGCGCTGCAGCCGGTATCGTCGCGTCACAGGACTGTAGCCCGTGTTGGCACTGCGCAAAAAACGCGCTCCCGTAATACTGGCACAGGGGATGGGTGGCGCAGTGGTTAACGCACCGTGTGCTGTGAACCAACCGCAATCTGAGTTTGATTCCCGTCCTAATGCTGTTTTTGGGCTTGCTCCAGGGCTCCCCCACCCCTCCCCCACATCACCAACCCGCACTGACCAGAACGGTGAAGTATGGTCAAAGGATAAACAACCCCGGCGAGTGTGTGGAGAGATTTTACACGCAGCAGTGGATTTACAAAGAAATGAGTATTATAAACAATTTTGTAACGGAGTAGATGCTGTCAGAACGAATCTGCAAAATAAGATGTTCAAACACCAAATAGAAACCTTTTTGTTGCCAGGAATCATGTATATGCATTTCTGTTTGGTGCTTGAACATCTTAACGCCTGCTGTTTTATTGCCAGAAAGGGTAAACCCTATTCTTATTTTTTTCATACTTTGATACCGGCAAAATAGGTCCCATTTTAATATGTTTAAAGACTCCATCTTTTATTTCCGTATTTTTTCCCTGTTACAATTTTATTTATGGAACGCGTTGCTTCCTGTAAAGACGCCGATTCCACCAAACGGGGGATTTTTTTCGCGAAAATGTTTTGCCAAATAATCACGAGCAGCCTTTGAAGAAAAGAAAATCCTAAAATCAGCGTGGACTCCTTCTGCCATCACGACTCCAAGGCCGGGGCTAGAGAGCAGGGGTGCAGTTCCATGGGGGTGGGGGGGGCGCGAGATCATGGGTACCGTCACCCATTCCTCGAGTCTCCAAAACATCATTCGTATTTAATAGATATTTACCCGAGAGAATGCATTGAATGGTTTCGTTGTTTATCGATGTTAAGGGACCCTATTTAATAAAAAGCTTGAATTTCGAGATTGACAAGCTTCTAAATCCGCCTCTCCTCACAATTTACACTTTGATCAAATTCCAAAAAACGAGTAAAACCTTCAACAGCGCTGTTTGTTACTGGCTGCTAGGCGTCTTGGGTCTGTTGGCTCGTGCTTAGCAACTGTGATTGATACATAAATCATGTGTGTTTGTGTATGTGCCCAGGGTCACTTGACTGATTTTCTGTGATCACAGCTCCCTGTGTGTGTGTGTTAGCGTGTCAACGAACTTACATCGGCAAACTCTTTCACCTACTGTGACATCTTATTTTATATTCACATAGAGCGTCTCAGCACAAGGCCCTTTACGTAGTTTAACAAGCGGTAACGCCAAGCGAGTGATCTGGATGGCAAGGGCGCTGCAAGGGCAAAGGAATGGGCGACCGTGACAGAGGTCACGGGGGGTCACGGACGGGGCGACGGGGGAGGGACGGGACGGAGTGGAGGGGCGAGGCGAGGGAAGGGGAATGGGCGATCTGACGAGAAATACAAACACAGAAGAGGGCAGTGGCTTTGATGAGCATCGCCGGACTAAGTTTGATAGGGGGGGGGGGCCGGGGGGTCTTTGTATATTCAGGTCGCTCCCTTTAAACCACCCATGGCCGATGTCAAATCCTCCGCTGTTGAATTTGACCTCTCGGTTATTTCAGTTCCTATTTTCAAATATGATGAACCGATATGATAATCGAGTTGTAAAGAGACGTCGACGTTAAACGGCGCGTGACTGGTGGTAACGCACCGTGATGCTTGCGCCACTGTACAACCGTATAAAGTAGTATTTATGTTTCAAAATAATAATTTAGATCTTCTTGGTTTTTTCGGTAAAGTCACGTAGAAGGGAAGTAATAAAATAATAAAAATAATAAAACATAATAAAATAATT
>CM025645.2:7331989-7389540 GCA_014621495.2 Entosphenus tridentatus
TTTTATTTTATACCTACGTGACTTTACCGAAAGAACCAAAGAGTATGACTTCTTTTCTACTGTGCCTGCATTTGCCCACAGTGTAAATGTAGTTGTCATCGGAATTTACTTTATTTCTATTGTATATTATCGATAATTATGAATGTGGTCTTAATTGATATATATATCCGGCCCTTTGAGATATTTCCATATGAATGACAGCACGCGTGGGCACAGATGCGAGACTCAAACTTTGTTCGTGTTATCCGATGAGTCAAGTAACAACCGTACCGATAATTGGGCCAAGTGAGATGATCACTCGAATCACCGGGAGAGGTCAACTCGACCACGGGGATGGCAACAACGACAAGCCGCGGTCTACCTCTTGCCAGCCCACGCTGCTTGCAAATACGTACACGAGCAGCAGATAGTCGATATGTATATATATAGAAAAACTCGCTTCGAGTGAATTGGAAAGTGGGTATTGGTCTCCCTGTGAGAAGGCAGAGGCGCGTGCGATCCTCCTGCCCGTGGGTGAGACACTGAGCGAGGCGGGGTGGCTTCCGCGACAGAGAGGGCTCGCCCACTCACCCAACCACCCACCCACTCGACCACCCACACACTCACCAAACCACCTACCCACCCACTCGACCACCCACCCACCCAATCACCCACCCACTCATCCACCCACTCACCCAACCACCCACCCACCCACTCGACCACCCACCCACTCACCCACCCACCCACCCTCCCACCTAACCACCCACTCAACCACCCAACCACCCACCCACCCACCTAACCACCCATTCAACCACCCACCCACTCGACCACCCACCCACTCACCCAACCACCCACTCACCCACCCACCCACTCACTCAACCACCCACTCACCCACCCACCCACCCACTCACCCACTCACCGACCCACCCACCCAACCACCCACTCAACCACCCAACCACCCACCCACCCAACCACCCAACCACCCACCCACTCAACCACCCACCCAACCACCCACCCATCCGCCCACCCAACCACCCACCCAACCACCCAACCACCCACCCAACCACCCACCCGCCCGCCCGACCGCCAGGGAAGTCGCGCCGCGTGAACGCGCCGCGCGTGCGGTCGGCGCGGAGTGCCACTAGCCACAGGAGGAATGCGCGCGGCATGCGGCGCAGAGATTGCCGTGAGAGATGTTTGCGGAGGGCTTGCGAGCGAAGGTTGTTGTGAGAAAGCAACCCTGTGAGACAATGGGGCTCCCCCACACCCACCCCCGAAGCCATACGGATTGTTGTGGAGCGAGTCATGTAAACGAGGGACCCGTTCAAGGACGGCACGTGTGTATGTTGAACCTCGATGGCACCGTACGTGGCCAACCGTGATAATCGCAGGTGCGGGGGAAGGACAACCAACATAAACACACCCTCATGGGTGGCACCACGTCGCCACCTAGGAGCTTGACGCGGACGGCACCACGCCTGCCCCGACCGCCTTTGTCTCCCCAGTGCTGATGTGTGCACGACGGCACCGGGTGCATGGACACTCGACTCGACCCTCCATGTTCGTAGCGCAGCGCGCTGGCGTCTGATGACGAGCAGCGATGACGAGTCGCGGTGATGATGATGAAGATGAGCAGCGATGATGATGGCAAGCAGCGATGATGATGATCGGAATATTTATTTATCCTGGAGAAATCCGCCGACGACGGCGATGATGATGATGATGTCACCTCGAGCCCCACGCCCAACAGGTGCCTCCTCCGTCAGGAGGCGCTGGACAGCTTCGCCACGGCGCTGACAACATCTGTGAGACGAATCGGCGGCCTCCCAGCTGCCTAATCCACAATTATACAGAACATCAATAACAGCGGCGCAAGCCGGCGTTTCGCCACGCACGTAACTTAAGCGGCATTTCAGAACATTATTTTTTTTACTGTTAATCTTTCATATCGGATACACGCCGCGTGTGTGCGCGCAGCTGGCAGTCGTGGGGGAGCTACGATCCGACTTCAATTCCCGCTCGCGGCCAACACCGGTGACGATTCTCTGAACCGGTCCTGGGCCTTCCCTAGGTTGATTCAGCCTCAAATGAGTACCTGGTGCGATGTAAAAACATCGCCACTGGGGGAGACAAAGGCGGCCGGGCGTGGTTCTGGCCACCCAACCCTTCGTGTGCCACAGTGCCGGCCTTCACAGGTGCTCGCCAACACTCTGTACGGGGATCGTTGTCTTTGTGTCTGCCAGTCAAAAGCGCGTTGCTCTCAACGCGCCGTTAACGCGACGCATCTCACACGACTCGCCACGGAGCCCTTCGCATGGCCTTGGCAGAGCGGCCGTTTCAAGAAGCAAATCAGTCGCCCACAAAATCCACGATGCCTACGTGGGAGTGCATGGGGGAGGGAGAGGGGGGGGCAGCCCCCTTCTAAGTTCCCACGGTACAATGAAAATATTTTTTTAAATTTACCAGGTAAAGCCCACTAAGCTATGTAGCTCTTTTTCAGAAGCGACATGGCCACAAATTATAGCTCAACGAAGTGGCTTACCATGTGGAAATAATCTAAACGCATGTCGATTCTAAATGTGGAGGGGAAAACCTGGGCACACGGAGAAAAATCCACGCGACCACCACGGGGAGAGACGTGAAAACTCCAAATATGCAGCAGCAGGCGTCAGGGTCGGGATCGAACCCACGACCTCCTGTACACCAGGCGAGGTAGTTAACATCTCATAGCCACCGCGGTACCGCGGTGCCCCTGTACAGTTCCCAAGGTACTGTTACACAATTGAGTGATGCTTGTCATGGCCTTTCCTCACATACAGAGGGATGGGGGTTTCTAACATTGGCCCGGGTTTATTTTCTTCCAACACTGTCACTGATTTAAGCAGCAGCTAACCCTGGACCCCGGCCCATTGTTGTTTGATAGCTCGGTGTGTGGCGAGTTTAAGCTCAAGAGCTAAAGAGCCAGGCTTTTGAAACTTGATATTTATTTTTTTCTCTCGCTTTAAACAGCCAGAGGGAAACACATTCTATTCTTCTGGCACAGATTTGCAGCATGTTTGGTCACGAGGACAAACAAATTATTCCGGCTGAATCAAATGCGACTCTGGATTTCTGCCTCCCATCATCGCTTTTCCCCAAGTACATTACAAACTTGCTCAATTCAAGAAACGTTTTAATCCCTGCCGAGCACAACATCAGTAGTGCCGTCTGTTGCTGGCTGCTTGGCATTGCTGGGCCTTTGTTCAACAACTGTGATATTAAAACAATCTGTGTGTGTGTGTGTCTCGCCACCTTACCCGACAGCCGTCTGCTCTGCCAGTGTGGTGCCCGTAATCTTATCGAATTGCCACGGGTTTTTTTTTATCCGGACGGAATTTGTCGACCCGAAAGGATCGTGTCTACCCAGGTGGGTCCGGTTAGTGGCGAACGTCAACATCCTGTTGCTGGCCAGATTTTATATAAAAAAAATTGTAATCATATTCCCCTTATTATTTAATTGCACAAATAAGCCCCCCGCCCCGCCACACAGGCACTAGAAAGTAAAACCGCAGCGTTTACCCCCCCCCTCCATCGGACCCCATTCCGTTTTCCAAACCCTAAACCAAGTCCCAGCGCTGTCGGGGTGGCTGTACCCAGATCGGCAATTGGCTGCACGACCTTGGTTCTATGCTCAGCGCTGGCCAATCGCAAGGCGCAAAACAGCAAAAAGAGCCGCAAACTTTAGAGAGAAAAACAGCGACGACGACGACGACTCCGACGTGTCCTTAGCGATGGGTGTCCCGCAGTGTTTGCGGCGCAGGCGCAGGTGACGTTTACTTCAAATATTGTTTCAACAACAGCGTTTGGGGGGGGTCGGGGGGGAGGGAGTTGGTCGAGGGTTTGGAGGGGGGGGGGCAGAGGAAACCACACATGGGACCTTGCAGGTTGTGGAAAGTATTGTAATCTGGTGGAAAATTACCCAGGGGAACATGCGGGGGGGGAAAATACGTTTGTTGAAAAAAAAGTCTTTGTTTTGATGGAAAATATATTATTATTGATCGTTGTTTGTTAGCAAAAAAACAGAGATGTTTTAATTAATTAATTGGCTATATAAATCAAATATAAATATGGCATGGTACCGAAAAACTGAGATTTGCCCATGATAGCATTTGGTCTTGTATTTGTAAACATAAACAAAACAATCATCAACAGGTCAAGGTCAAATGGTAATTGGGTAATGCCTTGAGCTAGCGGTGAAAATCCCACATTATTATTGGAAAGGACAGTCTCTCCCTCAGGAAAGCCTTTGTTGTATGTATCTATGTGCGAACTTTGTTCGCAACATACGTAGCCAACCATGCTAATCGGAGGTGGTATTGGATTAATCAACTCCCAAGGAGATGATGGACTTGGATGGCCACCAACTGCGATTTTAATTTACAAAACCCTCCGGCAAGAATCAAACACCTTGAAATCTGTTTAACAATAATAACAATAATAGTAATAATTTACAGCCCTTCATCTTAGTGCTGGATGAGGGCCTTCTCACGTCAAGTCAGTATTGGAGGTGGGGGGGGTGCTTGACCATACTTGACCACAGTGGTCAGTGCGGGCAGCAACAATTATTGACGTTGCATTCTTGTGATGCGCGGACGTGAATCTCCCGCCGCCGCGTAGATGTTCGTGGTGTGCGGCTGTATACGGCTCTCCGATGCGTTGTTGGATCAATTCGGCACGACGTCCGACGTTTTCGCTCCACGTGCTGGAAGCTTCTTCAGGAACTGAATATGCCATCGCGAGAGACGCGACACGACCCGAAAACGCATCGGAAACCCGTGTGTGTGCGTGCGCGTGTGCATATGTTCAGACATGCCCGGTCCTGTCACAGAAGATGAACCGTGTCCCGGCATTCCAAGAGTATAACCGGCATCAGCCAGAGTTTTAAAAAATAGCAAAGCGTTAAGTCGGCGTGCGCAGAGTTATTAAAAAAAACGACGGTATCACATTTCATGGGCAACAGCGCAGTGACAAGCGCGCAACAGCTGATACGTGACCTCCACACTCGGAATCACTTCTGCAGCAGCAGCAGACAGGCACGGCCAAGCATCGCACCTCTGAGTCACCCATTCCAAACCCGTGATTCAGAGCAATTGGTAGCGCACAGTGCGGCCCTTGTTTTTTTTACTATCAATTAAGTCTTTTTAAAGTCAAATGAGTGAACACTTTTGTCTTTGCATGTATTGATCTTGAGCCTAACTCGTCAGCCCTCTTTATCGAGTCCTTAAATCATTACCGGTGGTTGTTTTCCTTCGAGATTCATCACCACAACGTTGTCAGAAAAAATCTGAGTCGGTTCTGTTCTTTCCGTCGATGTTCACGCGCTTCTGCGTCTCCCAATTCAAAAGTCGCGCTCCGCGAGTTCGCAAAATGAACCCAAGAGATCCGTGTGTGTAAGTATATTGAACTTCTTTCGCACCGTACACACAGCCAACCACGCTAGTCGGAGGTGTAGGGGAAGGACCACAAACTAAACACAAACAAAACTGTCGTAACAAAAATGAGTTTTCACTTTAGGGAATCAACTGGAAAATATATCACAGTATGTGTATCGAGCGCAGTTGTGGAATATGGACAGAGAGCAGGTTGGAGTTCTTGTGCAACAGCGAATTTGTCAATGATGAACATCCGATTGTACCTCCAGCAGAAGTTATTCAATTATGCAGCTCGCCTGTGATGACACACGGTTCAGAAACATGCACACGGACAAGGGAAATGGAACCGAAGTTGAAAGTGTGCAACGAAGCATGGCGGAGGTGCGTTGTTTAAGTTTCACTGAGACGAGAGAGAGAGAAACAGGACGACACGTGGGTGAGACAGCAAATGCCATTTGGAGACGTCGTGGGCAGAACCCCCTCAACTTAAGAAGCGGCATACCAGATATCAGCTTGTGCGCAGTCACTAGAGTACATGGATTGTTTAATTGATCCAGAGACCTGCATATAGCCGTGAATAGTTCATCACTGCTGATGATAATGAACTTAGCACTAGACCCAGTTCAAATCTGGGTCGCGGTGCGAACAGATTTGTAAAATGACTACCGCTTTGTGGTAGGTCAGCAGATGTCAACAGTGGAAAAAATATCACCCCCCTCCCCACCCCTCCCAAGCAGAGGAATGTGGAATTTCCGATGCTGGAGGAGAACCTTCAGTGAAGATGAGTAACACCCAATGCTGATCCGAGTAGAAAAACACACACACACACAAACCCCCCTATAACCTTAACAGACTGTTGGGGCAAGTGCTGTTAGGCGAGCACCTTTGAAGGCCGGAATGCCACAGGAGGTGGAAAACACATCGCACCAGGTACTCATTTGAGGCCGAGTCGACCCAGGGGAGGTCCAGAACCAGTTCAGATATCCGCCACTTGTTATCGGAGCGGAAATCGAACTCGGGTGGCCGGCTTTGTCGCGCGATGCGCTAACCGCTGCGCCACCGCTCCCCACGCACGCACGCACGCGCACGTGTCTAGAGGT
The DNA here is from genome assembly GCA_014621495.2 of Entosphenus tridentatus. Classification (NCBI taxonomy): domain Eukaryota; kingdom Metazoa; phylum Chordata; class Hyperoartia; order Petromyzontiformes; family Petromyzontidae; genus Entosphenus; species Entosphenus tridentatus. The sequence continues at coordinate 7,338,480 of CM025645.2, forward strand.
TTGTTTTGGTGCCAGCATGGTGAGTGAGTGAGTGAGTGGCCGGCGAATGAGGCCAGCCCCCGAATGGAGAGGCGGCGCCCTTCGCCCACTGCGATGCATTGGCGCTCTCAGATACACTTATGGAGGGGTATAGATAAACAATAAGTCACTCGTTTCGAGAAACAGACGTTCTATTACATTCACCTTAAGTTTGTATGTGCTCGGAATTCAAATGAACATTACATGTAACTTAAATAAAATTCGCATGCAAAATTGTGACAGTATTTACGAGCAGTTTTACACTTAAGAAAATTAAATAATCTGCGACGTACGTTAGCCTAAACGAATGGGTAAATCTCTGTTTGCGCGCAGCCCCCAAAGTGGACATTCCACATTAGTACGGCAGGGGCAGCTCAGCGATTGAAACAACCACTGTCGACTTTGCCGACAAAGCAGTGCCTCGTTTGACTCAAACAGCGTGAGGCCATCTCATCGCCACCCAGCTCACAGTCCACTCTTAATACTAACAACAATTACCATCAATAGCAATAATAAATGAATGATCTGTGCGCGTGCGAGAGAGGGAGAGAGGGAGGGGGCGCTGTTCCACACTCATCGCGGGGGCCCTGGGAGGCCGTGGCCACGTGGTCGCAAACCCGGAAGCGGCCGCGTGGTGAGTGCCACGTGGTGAGCGCCCCATCTCGGCATCGTCGCCCTCCCTCGTAGCTCGCGAGCGTTCAGACGGTAACAATGACACGGGAGCCGGGCCAAGCCCTAACAAGGGACCGCGTAGATCCTCTGTATCGGCTAGACACGAGCTGCGAATGCTTTGGCCGTTGCATTGCGCTCGTGCGGTTCGCTTTTTGGCGTTCGGTGCGCTTCGGCACCCACCGCTGGGGAGACGAGGCCACGTCTCCTCTGGTGGTGGCCGGTCTGCTTCGAGGACGATGTGTGCAGGCTATACCATAAGTACGTGTGGTTAATGTAGACTGGGTGCCTTGTTTAACGAATGTCTGTTTGCTATTACTCTTCTTTGGTTCTTTCGGTCTGTTTGCTAATTGAACTTCTTAAAGTCTCCTGTATTATTGCCCCTTTTTATCACTTCCAATACGCTTCGCATTTCATCCGAGACAGCTCTGGCCAAGGTAACGAAACGTGAACTGCGCATTCGAACCTACGGCAGTCCTCGAGAGCAGTTGTCGAACTCGCGAGGCAATCCGGGAGGGGCGGGGCGTGCTTCGTAGACGCGCTCTGTTCGCCGTACGGGAAATGAATCCCGTTTCCCAGAATCGGCGTTTCGGTTTTTTGTTGTATTTCCACCGACGCCAGCTGCGATGGGAATGTGGCAGAGGTATGGCAGGCAGGAGCCTGTCCCGTGACACCACGCGGGGACCCCACTCTGAACCTGGGTGACCTTGCCTAACTTCTACAAACCGTTCAGTGTTTAACCAGGTTTAAGGCCGCTGAGCGAAATAGCTTCTTCTTTTGTAGAAGCGACCTGGCTATCACAGATGATAGCTCAGCGAAGGGGCTTGTCGTCGTGTGGACATTTATAGCAGCAGCCAAAGACTCTGAACGCGCGTTGTTTATTTAATGTGGAGGGGAAACGCCGAGGAGAAAATCCACGCGACCACGGGGAGAGAGACACGCAAACTCCACATATACACAGCAGAAGGCGTCAAGGGTCAGGCTCGAACCCACGACCTCCTGTAGACCAAGCGAGGTCGTCCACATCACCGAGTCGATAAATGCTGAATAAAAAATGCAAAGTTGATAATAAAATATATATATAACAAGGGACAAGAAAAATAAACGGACCGCGAATTTAAAATGATTGAGTGGACGTCTGTGCCGGCAATCCGAGCCATCAACTCTTCTCGATTAAGTTACTCCGGCGGAATAGCGGCAGCACCGGCGGTCATTCTGTTATTGAGCGGCTGCGTCCCCTCCAATGGACTTGCGAAGTCGAGGGACGAAAGCGAACTCGGAGCGCTTCAGCAACGCCCCCCTCCCCATCGCCCTCGGTTGCTGTTCGTCAGCTGTCCTCTGGCAGGCCGTCACGAGGGCAGGCGAAGGGTATTTATTTTTAAGAAATATTGTTTTTTTCTTCTTGGTTCTTTCGGTAAAGTCACGTAGAATGGAAGTAATAAAATATGTTTTATTTTTATTATTTTATTCCCTTCTACGTGACTTTACCGAAAGAACCAAGAAGATGAATCCCTGCAGTCACGAAAGCTTTAAATCGAAAAATATTGTTTTGCTTAAGGGCAGAGTTTAGGCCCACTGTTTGTCCGACAATCGGTAGCCTAAGAGCTCACGTCGCTCACATCCACGCAAATTGACCCGAATTTCACCGCGCTCCACTGCTGTGTAAAAACAACTCAAATCGGGGCGATGTTTGTCAGCGGACTCGGAGCGAGGGGCCGATAGGGTTGTGTCGTCATCATCTCTGCTGGAAACCCTGAGCCAGCGGTGGGAGATGATCTGTGTTGTTACGGTGGAGCCAGTCACCCCCCTAAGGACCACAACCAAAGTAGACTTTCGATTATCTGCGTGCGGTTTATCCAATTTTACGGATTAACCGGGCACCTGAGATTTTGACATAAGTTAATAACTCGTGGATTTTCCCTTAAGCCCAAATTAATAATGCAAAAACAGTGATGCATTGTTATTCTTGGAAATGTGTATTACTTGTCGCGTACTTAAACCGAACAGATATGTTGCTCTGGATAATCTGCAATCCACGTGGTGCCTCTACAGTACAGTAGTTGCACAACTTTACAGCAGTGTGCGGAGTTTGATTGATGCTGATTGGCGCGGCGCTGCTGCTGCTGCTGCTGTCCACTTGTGGGCCGAGTCTTGTGCGCGGGAGCAGGAAAGTTTTATCACTGAGCACGCGCATGGATCGGTCGCTCGTATATTCGTGGGTTTTGGCATAGAGATCTGTGACAAGTGGCGATGTTTTTGGATTAATTATCCGCGATTTTTAATTATCCGCTTCCAACCTCCCCGTCATTAGCGCGGATAATCGAGAGTCGACTTGATTTGACTTTCCTAAAGAGCGAGCGGTGGCTCATTGTGTTGATTTAAGGTGTCCAAGTGGCGTGTGTGTGTGTGTATGTTGAACTTCTTTCGCACCGTACGTAGCCAACGGTGCTCATCGGAGGTGTGGGAAACAGGGCGTTGAGACAGCGGCAGAGATGCTGTCGGGATTACGTCGATACGTACGAACGGAAATGCCTCGATAACATGCAACCTCGAGGGAAAGCCAATTGATGTGAATTGTTTATCTTAAACTTACACGGTCGTGTGTCTAAAATTGAGAGCGGAACCAACTCTTTATTTTGCTCCGTTAATGCCGTTAAAGCGCTTTGTCCTGATAGAACGTGTTAGCCCGTGGCACGCCGTCACGGGAAGGAGAGCAGAGTCGAGGGCATGCACGGTTGGCTACGTAGGGTGCGGAAGAAGTTCAACATGCGTGTACATTCGCACTGAGTGGGAAAATACATGAAATAGCAGTTTAGGGGAGGGATGCCGGCAGCAGCAGCAGCAGCACCAGCAGCAGCACCAGCAGCAGCTGCAGCAGCAGCACCAGCAGCAGCAGCTGCAGCAGCAGCAACAGCAGCAGGAAGAGTGGAGGAGGAGCATCGGTTGGGGAAGGCGAGGAGGAGGAGAGAGAGACGGGACGGCCAGGCCGAAATGTTGAGGGTGAGAGAGTGATGGTGATGATGAGAGCGCGATGATGATGAGAGGGTGATGATGATGATGGTGGTGATGAGAGAGTAATGTTGATGATAAGAGCGCGATGATGGTGAGAGGGTGATGATGATGATGGTGGTGATGAGAGAGTGATGGTGATGATGAGAGCGCGATGATGGTGATGATAGTGATGATGATGATGAGAGGGTGATGATGAGAGGGTGATGATGATGGTGGTGATGAGAGAGTAATGGTGATGATGATGATGAGAGGGTGATGATGATGGTGGTGATGAGAGAGTAATGGTGATGATGAGAGCGCGATGATGGTGATGATGAGAGAGTGATGATGGTGGTGGTGATGATGAGATGATGATGATGATAAGAGGGTGATGGTGGTGGTGGTGGTGGTGAGAGATTGATGGTGATGATGAGAGCGCGATGATGGTGATGATAGTGGTGATGATGAGGGAGTAAAAAGAAGGAACACAGAAACGTGCGTTTAGAGTATTTGTCTGCTAGACATTTCCACGTGATAAGCCACTTCGTTGGACTTTCATTTGAGGCCAGGTCGCTTCAGTAAACAGCTACGTAGCTCCGTGAGCCTTCCCTGGTAAAATACAAAACCAATTGGAGTCGGCGTGCACTGCTTCATCGATACGTCAAAGCTGAACAACTAATGTTGTTAGCAGCGGTGCGTTCATCTCCAAAGTGATTTGTGTCGATCATGTATCCACGCATGTACGCCGAACATCTTTCCCACCATACGCAGCCAACCGTACTAATGAGAGGTACAAACTTACATCGGTGTATCACTTACAAACTCGCTAATAGCAACGCAAAAAGAAACATCGGCGGCCTGAAAGGGAAACGATGGACGTTGATTTTTCTGCTGCGTTCGTGCGCCACGGCCAACGTGGCGACATCACCAAATGATTTGTTGAACGGCAACACAACTTACATGCAGAGGTGTTGTTCGCATAAGAGCATCGTTGCAAGAGTCATCCTGACCCCACGTTGACCACACACACACATGGACGGATGGACAAACAGGACGCGGCTAACGAATGGCACGCAATCAATCCTTCTCTCTGCCAATTTTTGTTTTTGTTCTGAGGAAAAGGCATTTCCCCCACCACCACCACCCAGCCACACCTGAGCACCAGGGATTGCTGAGCCAGGGATTGCTGAGCCAGGGATTGCTGAGCCAGGGATTGCTGAGCCAGGGATTGCTGAGCCAGGGATTGCTGAGCCAGGGATTGCTGAGCCAGGGATTGCTGAGCCAGGGATTGCTGCGCCAGGGATTGCTGAGCCAGACCCCCGCTGCAGGTGACACCTCGGCACTCTGACGCCGGTGGTGTCTGGGCTCCACGGGAGTGATCTAACAAACAGCTGCGCCACGCGCTTCAGCTTACGCACTTCCTATTGCGAGCGGTTCAATTATTCAAAAGCAAACGCCGAAGCTGACTCCGTTAAATATGACGATCCACACTCGTTTTAAATCGCTTGCTGATGCGACGTCAATAATATAGTTGTATTTGTGTGCGCGATTTATTTTATTGTTTGACTCTCTCTCTCTCTCTCATGCTAACATGTGGGCACTTTGCTTCTGTCTGGGATTGATTTGGTGTCATCAAAAAGTCAAAACAAAGAAAGTTAAAAGTCATTCCCCTGCCCCTACTGGACATCTGTGGGAAAAAGAGCTTTATAGCTCATCGGATTCCTCCAGTACAAAAAAATATTCTGATCCCCTATTCACAGCCCTGAGCCAGTGGTGGAAATTCGACGTTATTATGGCGGAGGCGAGTCTCTCCATCGGCTTGCCCACGGGGTCGTTATTTAATGCGGCGTGTGTGTTGTGCCGCAGGCCGGGCAGCGGCGCGCCGCGTGTCATCGTCCCCCCGGCGCTGGGCTCCGTGGCGGACACGCAAAGTCTTCAACAATGTACGCCGCCGTCTGTCTCGCACCACAGCCACACGAAGTGGAACCTGTTTCATGATGATGATGGGCTGAATCAACAGCGAACCAAGATTCGAACTCGCAACCTTTGTTTTTTGCACGCGGGACGCATGCCCTGGGTGTGATGTCAAATTTGCGGAATGTGATTATTAATGGAGGCTTCATCCAAAAGACGGGAAATGACTCACATGATTGTCTGCCTTCGCAGGCGTGCTGCCTGTACAGTCGCGGTGTGTTTCTCATCACTCTTAAGCAACATTTGGGCGAACAGAAATTATACCTTTTGACTGAAATGGGTATAATATCTAGATGGCAATTATCTGTGTGCGAGCCATTATCTGGCTCACCCCTAACATGTCAATCCCAAACTAACACGTGCATCAGCTTCATACTTTCGCCGGTCGTTATGTACGTGTCCACTGTGAGTCATTACCTAGCTGTGATACTCCGTCCTCGCTGTGCGTTTGACAGCCCCTCAAGTGTGAACGTGTGTGGATTAGCCTTGTACGCCTATGACCAAATCATTGGAAGGCACGCAATGTCCTGACATCTCAGAAGCCAAGCGGGTGACCGCCTGGACAGCACCTGGACAGGTCACCACCAGGCACAAACGAGGTTGCCACAGGTCCGTGTGGTGGCTACGTTGTGGGCAGTGCAGAAAACTCCACTGTTGCACTGCACTTCCATGCCACCCACGTATATGCTCCCCGCCTTAACCAACCCGCACTGACCAGTGCGGTGATGTAGGGTCAAATAACCCCCACGGCTCGCAGAAGCTTGGAGAGGCCCTCATCCAGCAGTGGATGGACTGACAAACAAAAGAGCTGTAGGTGTACATAGACAAAGATCCCCCACATAGCCATAACAGACTGTAGGAGGCAAGTGTTGTTAGCGAGTAGCACGCATGAAGGCTAGTACGGCACACAAGTGGGTGGGTGTCCAGTACCACGCCCAGCCACCTTTGTCTCCCCAGTGGTGATGTTTACACACCGCACCAGCTACTCATTTGAGGCTGAGTCCACCCTGGAGGAGGCCCAGGACCGGTGCAGATGATCATCACTGGTGTTGGCCGTGAGCGGGAATCGAACTCAGGCCACCAGGTTCGTAGTGCAGAGCGCTCACACCGCACTATATTGCTCCCCGCGTACGTACTACGTCCATCGCACTATTTTCACATGGACAATAGTACGATCCGATTGCGCAACATTGGAAGTAATGCACGAGGTCAAAGTATAAAGGCCAACACAGAAACGCATTGAGGCCTCGTTCGAGAGGTTGACCTGGAATTGGAGGCATTGCTGCTGATGCCATCTGCACTCCATCGCCCTGTTTACCAGGCACCACAGCCGTTGCAAAGTGCAAAGCCCATTCATTCGCCAAGGTCTGCTCTTACAATATCCCAACCATTTGGCTCGAGGTCTTATCCCTCCACTGCCTGCCAACCTCCGGTTAAAGGCCCCTCGGGGGGGAGGGGCTTATTCATTCATTAATTTCAAGCACAGCTCAACGAACTCGCGAGTAAGCGCCCGAGGGATAGGAGCGCGCGAAGGCTTACCTTGTTATTGTATCGCTCGCAGAACAAACTACGGCAGGAAGCGAGCGACCTCGTCGCCGTTTAAACTCCGCGGCGCGTCCCAGAAACTCCGCGCCCGACGCGAGAGGCGTGCGGTGGGCGCGGAGCGGACGGCCAAAACCCCGGGGAAGGTGGACTGGGCACCTGAACAGTCGACTCGACGCGCGTCTGTGCGTAGAGTCGTCGTCCTATCGGCCACGTGCGCGAAATGCCATTGCCGCCGTGGGGGGCCGGAGGGGGGGTGTGGGTGGTTGGGCCCCTCCCCTCCCTCCCCTCCCTCCCCTCCCTCCCCTCCCTCCTCGACCGCCTGAGTCCGGCAGTGCCCCGCGGTGTCCACTCGTTACGCGTGGAGCTGTCCACTGAGCCAGGTGCTGATCGCCTTGGCCGGTGTGGCAACCCACGCGGCCACTCGGCAGGCAGACAGAGTGTGGCGGCTGCGGCTGCTGCTGCTACTGCTAACGCTGCTGCTGCTGCTGCCACTGCTACCGCTGCTGCTGCTGCTGCCACTGCTGCTGCTGCTGCTGCTCCTGCTGCTGCTGCCGCTGCTACCGCTGCTGCTGCTGCTGCCGCTGCTGCTGCTGCTGCTACTGCTGCTGCTGATACTGCTCCTGCTGCTGCTGCCGCTGCTACCGCTACCGCTGCTGCTGCTGCTGCTACTGCTGCCGCTGCTGCCGCTGCCCTTATCTGGAGCCGCAGGGGCGGTTTCCGGCAGCCACGATGGAATCCTGCCACGTTCAACGCGTCGACTCTGGCGACGCGGCGGCAGTTGTGTGCCGTTTATTATTTTTGCTTGCGCGCGCGCGTGCGTGTGTGTAAGTGCACGCGCGAGGTGCGTTATTGGTTTATTTATGATCGTGTTTTTGCCGAATATTCTCACTCTGCCTACGTTACGTGTACGGCGCTGTATTCTCCTGATAGTGAGACGCACTCTCTGCACCCTCGATAAAGAAAAAGTCGGGGGGTGCATCGTGTAACTGAGCGTGTGTGTGTGCGCGTGATCATGGAGAGTGGTGGCGCAGTGGTTGACGCGCTGCACTACGATCCCGGCGACCCGAGTATGATTCCCGCTCACGGCCAACACCAGTGATGATCACCTTAACCAATCATGGGCCTCTCCTAGGTAGCCTCAGCCTTAAATTATTACCTTGAACTTTGTGTAAACATAGGCACTCGGGAGGCAAAGGCGGCCGGGCGTGGTGCTGGCCACCCAACCCCCTCGTGTGCCGTGCCGGCCTTCATAGGTGTCCGCTAACAGCACTTTCCCTAACAGTATGTTAAGGCTTTACGGGGGATCTTTGTCTTTGTGTGTGTGAGAAGAATTGTATAACTATATCTACACGGGTCACACATTTTGGGTGCATCTTATTGGGCGCAGCATCTTATAATCCAGAGAATCTCCATATAAGTGAATGTGCGTCTCCATGTGTATACTTTGATGCGTATACTTTGTCTTCAGCAAATTGTACTCTGTATATTACTGTGTATAATAATTACTATGATTTAATGTGTGTATGCAGTGCACACATTGTCTGTTATATATATGGAACGTTATATTAATCAACCTCGAATATACAGACAGAATATATAAAAAATTGTCTGTTTCACGAACATTTATATTGACTTTCACATCAACGTGTGTTACACGACCGAGTGGGAACAATAAACAGTCGCTCTGCGCACTCCGGCAGTGCAAAACACGCCCTGCGATCCTCTAACATCGAATAACAACATTTACAATAACAACAAACTCAGCAATATCACTGCCCTTGAAGGAAACACGTATCATAGGCAATGTTTCAGATGACGGCCCTTCTTCATATGCCCAACAACGCTACGCAATTTACACGTTATTGACAAACGCGTGGGGTTTTGTAATTCGTGATTGTGCCACTTTCCAATGCAGCAGTATCACTAAATAACGTCGTCCAATTCTAAAACGACGAAATTCAACGAGAAATTAAAATCTGCAAACCGCCCCCCCCACCCCCCACTCGTTCCCTCTGCAGCTACCACCAGCGTTGTTACTTGGCAGAAAGCTTGAGGCCAGTAACTTCATCTACATCGGTCAGACAAACATGTTGTTTTGGAATAGCTGTAGTGCTTACTGCTGTCTGTGGTGTAACGGTCGTGGGTTACTGACAGCTGATTTCTTATCATGACTGCCAAATGGGGCCTTGTGGTTGATCAGTGTTTTTTTGGCAATTTTTTTTTAGACGAGAAGGGCTGGGCTTGCTTCAAGCTCGGGCGAGGGTGGGGGGTGGTCACTAACACCAAAAGTCAAACAATAACGGAGCGTAACTAACACGGGGCGGCAGAGTGTGAACAGGTCTCACTCGGCGGTAGCACGGGGGCAATCTGTGCCCGTTGTGAATTGTGGGAGGTGTGCCGGTGTTTGTGTATGTATGTGTGTTGGACTACTTTTACACCGCGCGTAGCCAACCGTGCTAATCGGAGGTGCGGGGAAGAACAGCACAAGTCTTTTGTGTGTTCAGCTTGTCCCCCCCCCCGCACCTCCGATTAGCACCGTTGGCTGCGTACGGCGTGAAAGAAGTTCAACGTGCAGATGAAACAACGCGACACTATTGGCCGTATGCAGGCCGGTGCCACACGGGGACAGCTGCCACTGGGGCGTCCCCCTTGGCTAGACGAGGCCAGGACACCGGGAGGGGTTGAGGCGAGCTGTGATGTCAGGCAGTGCGGTGACCATCCCGTGGTCTGCGGGACGGCACCTGTGGTGGTCCGCAGGGCCGCGCAGGAAGCGCTCCGTGGGACTGTTGCAGGAACTGCGATTGAGCGTCGTTTTCATTTCGAAAATCACGTGGTCTGCGGGAATAGTCTTTGAGGGTTGACTGCGATTCGTCGGCGGGTCCAGAGAAGGCTGAGAGCCGCCACTGGAGGGCAATTGGGGCGGCCGAGGGGCTTCCAGAGCCCGAATGCACGGAGAAAGAATCCTTACCCTGCCCCAAGTGAGATTGTCGAAAATGGGGTTGTGGTTTAATGAAGAACGCACCCAAGAGACGGTCAATCCCCCCAGTTGGTGATGCATAGCGTTCTCTCTTCGCCTGCTGCGTGTCACTCTCGGCGTGCGACACTCCCCCCACCGCCCCCCCCCCCCCCAAAAGAGAGAAGTGTGTGCCAACATTTCTTCTGGCATAATCACGCGTTGCATCAAAGCAACTTGCACCACCTGGCATGTCGGGCAGATGAATGCTCTGTATTGACGAGTGCCAACGGTGGCAGTCTTTCAGAGTCACGGCTTATCGCCCACTTGAGTCATGCAGGTCTAGCGCACTCAATAGCAGGCGAATTTTTAATTGCTGCGTTAATTAAAAAAAACCCACAAAGGGAAATATTTTTTTTGCACGGGCTGAATTTTTGTTCAAATAATTTTTTTTTTACCAATGGTGCAATCTGCAACGCGGCTGTTAAAATCGCTCAAACATTAAATAATTAAGTCTGCATGTGTAAGACGGACTAGAGCATGCAATGTCGTAACTTTTTTTCTTGTCCAGTGCTGTTTTCCCCTGACAACGGTCCCTTCCAAAGCCCTCGTCATGATTATCCCTCCAAACTCTTTTTTTTTGAGAACTGCTTTTTGTGTTTATTTTGTTGATGCATCCCCCGCACCTCCGATTAGCACGGTTGGCTACGTACGGTGCGAAAGAAGTTCAACGTACATACATAATTACAGCATTCTGATACAAGCATTCTTACTTAAACAATTCACAAATCTAAATCGTATCGTTACTAACTGTATTTATATTTAACAGTTTTATTTTGTTATTTTGCTTTGCAATTAATGTACCACTTTGCTGCGTCAGTTGTTTTTGCATCCTTGGAAAGAGAAACCTGCAGTCTCAATGGGTCCTGATCTGCCGAGTAAAATATATTTTTTCTGGCCCTAACTGTTTGTATTTTAATTGTATTGTAAAGTAAACTGAAAGAACGGACCTGAATTCACAATCCGCAAGCCACATTTGCAGATGCATCGACAATGAGACAAAATCGTTGCAATGATTTTAAAGACGCGAATATAAACACGCCAAGATTAGCATCTGCAAATGAGAGGATAGACTCGCACTGCGGTTTCGCGGCATCGACGAGGAACATCATGAACCATCGTCACGCAAACTCCGGTCATCCTCGCAGCAGCAGCGGCTTTTGGCTAACCATCGAACAAAAACAGTCACCGCATCGCGCTTTCAGCTGCGCTTCTGCGGCCACGTAGAACGCGCCCTTCTGATATTAGGACGCTACTGGAGCTCCATACTTTTAACTCTGGATTGAAACCTCAATTCTTTAGAACTGCTTTTTATGTTTGTTTTCTTGTCCTTCTCCCGCACCTCCGATGAGCACCGTTGACGACCTATGGCGCGAAAGAAGTTCAACACACGCACATTCATGGCCAGGCGTGGCTATCAGGCTCGAGACTGCCCCCATATGGTTAGAGTCTGCAGATGCCTCGACCAATGGGATGGCACCTGCAAGAAGATTTGTGGGCCTTCACTGTTGAAGGTCTGAGGTGTAATTTACGCTCCGTTTCACGCATCCCCTGGCCCCCCCCCAAACCGCCACCAGCACGTCCACATTTCTGATGGCGCCTGCGACCGCAGCACAGATGGGTCGTGAACTCAGCCCCCTGTGTTTACGGATAAGGTCTCGGAAACATCGGCGGATAACCTCGCGAGGGGACAATGTTGGTGGTCGGAAAGGCCGACCACCGGCAGCTTCCTCGTCGGCGGGACTCGCGCCGTCAGGCGGGGGGAGACGGACGGCGGCATCGGAGGCACATCCTCCGAGCGGCGCGCGCCGTGTAAATCCAAGTGTCAGCGTTCTGCCGGAGGGGCCCCCTCCGCGCGGAACAATCGCACGCGAGTAGCCGCGCGGAGAGGCCCGCGAGCTCCGAGAGGAGCGACGAATTTCCTTCTGGGGGCCGCAAAAAACAAAAAAAAGTCCGGCGGCTTGTTTTTGTTCCAGAATTGATCGATGTGTTGTTTAGAGCGGGGAGATGCCGTAAATTTGCTGGGGGTCCCCATCGGAACGTGCCAGAAGGGGGAGGCCTCGGCGGGAGCCGTACACCAAATAACAAAAAAACGCAGAGAGAGCTTCTGACGTTTGTGGCTTTTTTGGAAGCAAACTACTTGAGAAGGTCACGATTGTTTCGGCGCAAAGGTGAGTTCTTTCCCATGCCCCCCGCCCCCCCGTCACTGTGGCTCTCTAAACAGCGATGGCAAGGCCCCCATTACCCCGCTCGTAACCTCGACCCACCATCTTCACCCCCATCGTCCTCGACCCTACTCCGCAAACAACACTTGCCCTCCATCCATCCACTAGCAGTGGGTCTCCAGCAGCTGCAATGCGACGCAGCAAAATGCCCCCACCTCGTGCCGCACGCGGCACGTCCCATGGGGTCCACCTCCCGCGGTGGCGCTCAACGTCGATTGAAGTGGCCCGGTGAGGCTCGGAAAAAACCTGCTGCGATTGTTTAATTGAGTCGTTGCACTATACACACACACACTCATATCCCCCCCCCCCCCCATTTCTCGCAAGAAGAGCACACAAGTGACGTCATCACATCTACCCCTCTAAGGAACGAGACGGGAGGATTTCTCCACAAATCTGGCTGCCGCCTGATGAAGCTAGTTGTAATTACTGGCGAAACGTCGTACTCGGATTGTGAATGTTGTGGCTTGGCTCTCCAACACACCGGTGTGCTGTACTGGTGACGAATTGACCACGTTCTGTTTACGTGACAACCCTTACTGGTTGGCTGTGTCGGCTGGTGGCGGGTTTTAGCGACACATTTATATATTTACACGATCTAACCCAAAACAACCTGTATTATGGATATCATATATACACATATATGATATATGGTGGCTTTGGCCATTGCTCTGTTTCAGCAACGCGTGGAAGTGTAAATACTGCGGGCTGCTTGAAATCTCGCCATAGTGGCGAGATGTTAAGTACCTCGCCTGGTATGCAGGAGGTCGTGGGTTCCATCCCGACCCTGACACCTGCTGCTGTATATTTGCATGTTTCTCTTCCCATAGTTGCGTGCATTTTTCTCCGGGCCACCAAGTTGAGCTGCCATTTGCGATAGCCAGGTCGGCTACGTTGCTCAGTGGGCCTTCCCTCGTAAAATACAAAATAATAAATAGCAACAAAATGACGTTAGCGGCAATGTCGGGGTCGATGTTGGCGTAACCGCCTTCGCCTACGGGAGCAAGCGTGGGGGAGCTTCCCGACGGCCTGCGAGTTTTTAACGTGGAGGTGGCGGCACTGAAATAGTACGAGGAGTTTTCTTTTCCGAGCGCCGTGCCGTTGACGCTGGGGCAGAGGCGGCGCGTGTGAACCGGGCGGCGATGAGTCACATTTCCCATCGTCCCCGTGGACGGGCAGAAGGGTGAGTCAGCGAGCGTGATCCGAGTTCAGATGGGCCAGACAAGAGGTATCGGGAGCACGGTTAACTGTCACAAGGCCGTGAAACAAAGAGGTCGGCTGGCTCGGCACCGAGTTGTGAGCCGAGGTCGGACCGTTCATCGGGCAGAAATGTCGTCAACTCGCCTGTTCCGCGTTTACCTCGTTTGTCGGCCGATTCCAGGCTCCTCATCTTCGTGCTGTCGATCGCCGCACACGTACTCGCGGCGTACGAACCCCACACGGTCAGATTTTTCACGGCTTTACGTTTGTCCGTATGGTTGCATTCATGATTGTGTTCGTGATCTCATTTTTACACTGTAGAAACATTTGCGCGGTGCGGCTGAGCGGTGGTGTTAGCGCGTCGCGCTACAAAATCTCGGAGGCCGAGTTCCCAATTCCCAGCCACAACTCTCACCGGTGACGAGATATCCTCTCGACGGGTGCCGAGCACCCGCCGTCACCAAGCCACGCCGCTACCGGTGCGGTGAAGTCTGCTCAAAGGGCCGACGCAGCACGGGGAAGCCTTCATCCAGCAGTGGATTGACTAAGAGCTTTAAAAAACTCTTTGCGTTTTACACGAACCATTGGCATATTTTGAGGAAAGATCACAGGCTAACTTGATTCGGGCTATTTGCCTACACTTCCATCGTTTTGTTGAAGCCCACCAGCCAAAGTTAGCTGGGACATTGTAAACCCACAAGTTTCGTAGTATTTATGATTATTATTTATCACCGCATGAAATCATCCAAGGGGCAGAACCCACAATTCGCTTGCGTTCCAGCTTGGAGCCTAAAACGCATTGGAAGGATTGAAACTAACGGTTGAAACTAACTTGCGCCGGTTGTTCTACCAATTGCGCAGACTAACAAGAGGAAGTTGCACATCGTGAATGTCCTCCATTGGTGAGATGCACAAAACGAGCAGGTTCCCGTTTTGCCGTTGGTTCAATCGTCAGCAGACGAGATGGAGTCAAGTGGACGTCTCCCCACGCTCACACTGGTTGTCGGGCGGGCGGCGTTCATCCAGCAGCGGATCCATTGTGGCTGAGAGTATGAACTCTGTACGTCGGCCTTCACGACCAATATCATCATTCATAATTAGTTTATTTGTCGTTAGATCACCACGTAGGTAAAATGCTGATATCTCACAATAACCCTCCACCAAAATAAGTTAATTGTGAATCACAATAATCATAAATGGTGGTGGTCATCACCATTTGCCAGTGATTGAAATGCCATTTGTTATACGGTGCAGGTTGGTAGGGGGGGGGCTACCCTCCCCCTGGTTGCCCTCCCCCTGCCACAGACCACCCCCCCACCCACCCCCCGGATGAGATGTTGAGCTGAGTCAACCTCTCAGTCGAAAATATTCGGTGTGAAAACCAAAGCCCCCACGGGTCCCACGTCCCGCGGTCGCCGCGTGGCCGCTCGGACCCTCCGCGCCTCTTGAAGACGCTCCGCACGTTCGTGAGATAACGGGCGGCGATTTTCAACCCTTTCATTTTCTTAAAGTCTCGCCGCGTGCACTGTGACGCAGACGCCGCTCTCGACTGGGACCCGTCGTGCCACTGCAAACGGGGGTCGCCAAAGTAGCGCGGGCGGGCACGGGTGGGCGGGCGGACGGGCACGGGTGGGCGGGCACGGGTGGGTGGGCACGGGTGGGTGGGCGGGCGGGCACGGGTGGACGGGTGGATGAACGGGTGGGCGGGCGCCGCTCCCTCAACGGCGGCGTCAACGCTCACGACGGTGGCCGTCCGTTTCTCAGAATTTCCAGAGAAGGGCGGTGGGGGGGGGCGATTCTGGTCGGCGCACGTGGACAGACGAGAGGACAAAGCCCTCTCTCGCTCGCAGCTTAATGAATAAACAATCGATAGACGGCACAACACTACACAAGTGCTGACGTGGCTCGGTGGCCCATTTGCTAATCAATTTATCATGCCGTTGCCTTTAATGTCCAACAATGCAAAGTCTCTTGATGCCAGCAGCTGGAGTTGATTCATTATTATTCTCCTCTTTGTCCATCCAGAACAACTTTTGCAATTCCTTATAAGGAGAAATGTATAATGAGGACAACAGTCAGAACATTCCATATATATGTCACCATCAAAGTTAAACGAGGACGAAACATCTGACACTTGCACGGATTCTGTAATGCTCTCCGACATTTAGTTTGCCCTCAAAAGATGATTTGTTTTTTTTGTATGAACATCGCTGAGTGCTGGGCAACCCATTTTGAACAATCTTGACAGTTTTTCAACATGATGCCTGAAAGCAACACCACTTTACTATAATATTCTCACTCATATTGGACATTCTTTAAGCGACTTTTGGTGACTGCCGCCCCCGCCGAGATACAGACAGACAGACGGAGGGGCGGATAGAGCTAATGCATTCACCGTAAGTTTGAACGCATTAAAAAGTCAGATTCAGAATATTTCTTTATACTGGAGGAATCCGATGAGCGACAGAGCTCGTTTGTCACACAGCCTCAGCGGAGCACGAGGCAATGCTCGTGTCCGCAGTGCTGCAGTAAACGTTCCACATTCATGGATGCAACCAACCCCAGGATGCGAACCCTTGACCATCTGATTGTAACCACTCTGACCACTGCTGCCAAGCCAGACAAAGTGAACTCCAGCTGCTGGCACGAAGAGATTCTGCATCGTTGGACATGGCAAGAAGAACGTGATTGTGTTTTCCAGGTCACCGGTGGACTGAAGTAGGTGGCAAGTGGCTGAAGTATCTGCAGGCGAAGTGACTGGATGTGGTGCGGCTGGGTACCAAGTTATTTTTTTTTCGGGTCGCTTAGCAAGGTTGGCTACGTACGGCGCGAAAGAAGTTCAACATACAAACATACGAATAGACTCGGCTGGTATTGAACCCTGAAACGTCCACCTATCGCTGATTTCGCCTCAAAACCAGACCCTTGGGCAGATGATCATTTTCATCGCCAATGTCCCTGCCACTGCCAGCACTGCTGTATGCGGGTCTCCCCATGCCAGTCGTGGGACTCGTTTCACCGTACGTCGCCATGCTGCTCATTGCGTGGGGAGCGGTGCAGGAGCCATTCAGATGTCACTCGCCACTGAGGTTATTCACGGCCACAAGTCAAACTCGGGCCACCGGGTTCATCGTGCAGTGCGCTATGAACTCCCGTGCAACTGCTCCATCACCTCCCCTTATTGTTGCTACAGTCTTGTTGTTTATTCGTTTTACAATATTACTTTAGTTGTCCACATTGTATTGAAATTTCTATTTTTTGTTCTGAATGTACAGGAATTTTTACTATTTGAAAGTGTATTAGGCTTCGCTTGTGCTTAATGGATATTAATTTCTCCACTGTATGTGTCGCTCCTTGACTCGCAGGCTAGCCAGCGGGCTGGTTAGCGGACTGTGTTGTTGTTTGTGAGCAGGTGAGCAGGCAGATGAACTCGCGGGTTCGCCAGCGAGGGTCACCGTGTTTACCGTGTGTGTTGTGTGCCGTACGTGCCGTGTGCGGTATCCATCCACGGCGGGCCTTCTTCTGCGAGCAGAGGTCGCAAACGGGTTTTGATTCCTTACCGTACCCGTACCCGGCCGCAGCAGGGTCGCAAATGGGTACCAGTACCCGGCCGGGTACGGGTACGGGTACCCGTTCCCTACCCGTACCCGTACCCTACCCGAAATGAGTGACAAAAGGTTACTCACCAGTAACTCATGGCCTACCCGTACCCGTACCCGGCCGCACCAGGGTCGCAAACGGCTACCGGTAGCCGGGTATCGGGTAGGGTACGGGTATCGGGTACCCGGTTGTGACCTCTGCCTGCGAGGGGCCGCTGCGTTTCGGCAGTCGCGCCGTGCTTCAGGAGAGCAGCGCACGGCGGCACGCGCGCCAATTGTCTCCGCTGCGACCACCCCATCCTCTCTCGCCGTTTGTCATTTCTCTCCACGTGAGTCGCGGCCGTCGTGTGTTTACTGCTAAACTATTTGTTAGTTCTATGTTCTTATGAGATATATACACACACAAAGACAAAGATCCCCCCGTATAGCCTTAACAGACTGTTGGGGCAAGTGCTGTTAGTGAGCACCTAATGAAGGCCGGCACGACACACGAGGGTGTGGGTGGTTAACACCAAGCCCTGCCACCATCGTCTCCCTCATGGCTGAGTCGACCTAGAGGAGGCCCAGGACTGGTTCAAAAAAATTGTCACTGCTGTTGGCCGTGAGAGGGAATCAAACCCGGGCCGCCGGGTTCGTAGCGTAGCGTGCTAACCGCCGCATTACCACTACTCTGCTGCTCACC
This sequence comes from Entosphenus tridentatus, assembly GCA_014621495.2. Lineage (NCBI taxonomy): Eukaryota > Metazoa > Chordata > Hyperoartia > Petromyzontiformes > Petromyzontidae > Entosphenus > Entosphenus tridentatus. Next base: position 7,356,393 of record CM025645.2, read on the forward strand.
ACGACATATATAATGTATATACACACACACACCCACACCAAAACTAAAATTGTACTTTTTCAGGACGGTGCGCAATGGTCGTGCTATGGGCATTCTGGCGCCCACCATAGTAATGTGGAATTTCCACCCCTGGCTCAGGGCCACCAATGAGCGTGAGCGGTGCCATGGAGACACTCTCCCTTTACACGTAATCTTTCACTTAATTCCATGCCACCCGTAACCATCTGGTTCTAGGCAGTGCATTCCACTTATTTATAATTTAGCTTTCAGTTTGTTTATCACATCAGGATGCCATGGTTCGACTCCCTGAGCCGCAGGCATTTCCCTTTTGCATCTAAAAAAAAATGTTTAAAAAAAAATCACAACAAAACCCACCTCTTGTGTGAATATATTTGTTCCACATGTGAAGTAGGAACAGTCGTTTCGCTTCTTCCTCTTTCAAAGCCAGAAGTCCTCATTGTTGCACGAGATCGGACGCTCAGATATCCTCTCTGTCTCCACGACCGTCCGTTCTGTTCCTCTTCTCTAATTCACCGCCACTGTCTCCGTATCTACCGTTCACTGTTTCAGCGATTTGTTTATTTTACCAGGTAAGGCGCACTGAGCTACATAACTCTTTTTCGGAAGCGACCTGGCCACAAATGACAGCTCAACGAAGTTGCTTTTCACGTGGAAATTTATAGCAAACAAATACTAAAAACGCATTTTGATTCTAAGTATGGAGGGGAAATCCCGGAGGATCCGGAGAAAAATCCACGCGACCACGGGGAGAGAGACGCGCAAACTCGAAATATACAGCAGCAGGCGTCAGGGTAGGGATGAAACCCACGACCTCCTGCATACCAAGCCACAGATGGCATCTCACAAACTTTATATCTTAAAATATATTATTCTTATTCGTCATGGGACGTGAATATATGAATTACTTTTTTAGTCTATAATGTATTCTAGACGTTCTAAAGTTTATGAAAAACGCATTCAATAACTGTAATGTGTGTGTGTGTGTGCGTGCGGGCGTATAACATATGACACGAGAATACATTTGTTCCGGAAAGGTATTGAGACAAAGCGTTAGGGGTCATCATTGTGAGGATTGTGTCGGACAGATGGACCTTGAGACCAAGTCAGATTCATCTGTTTCGTCGGGTTTCCCAAGGAGCAAGGCTGACATAGTGTGGCAAGAATTACTCATTTGTTCCTCTGAAGGATAGAGATACCGTATGCTCCAGACTCGCCGACACACTTATCCCCGTCCTTTGTGGTAAAGCAAAAGTTGGGAGTGCTTCTTGTAGTCCGGTAGGTGTGTGTATGTGTGCGGGCGCGTGCGTTCGTGCGTGAGACCATATTTGTTTAAATGTATTGACACGGCACAAGTTTTGGGTGCGTCTTATAATCCGCTCTGTGTTACAATCCAGAGAAAACGGTAATTCATTGCCTATCATGCAGGGGTATGCGAGTCGGGAGCGGTGGTGTAGTGGGTAGCGCTACGCTGCGCTACGAACCCGTTGACCCGAGTTCGATTCCCGCTCACGGCCAATACGCAATGACCAGCGAGGTGAAGTATGGTCAAATTACCCCCATCGCCACCAGTGCCGGACTAAGCTAGTGCGGGGCCTGTAGCTTATGTTATAAAGGGGCCCTAAATAAAAAACACAACGCGTAAATATTAAAGCACAATTATTTTACTTGCATAGTAAAATAATTGTATTTTGGCATTTGCTACATAGCCAGATAATAGCACAAATCGCTAACCTTCAACACCCAATCGTGCATAAAAGTTGAAGGCAGTATAGTACTATAGTGATAGAGCAAGTGTAGAATTACTGAACCGAAATTGACAGCTTGAAAGCATTTAGCGCGGGGTCCTTTAAAGTGCGGGGCCCGCAGCTACACGTGTAGCTACTACACGTGTAGTAGCTACATCATATGTAGTGGCTACATATGATGTTGCTACTACACGTGTAGTAGCTACATCATATGTAGTGGCTACATATGATGTAGCTACTACACGTGTAGTGGCTACATCATATGTACATCATATGTAGCCACTACATATGATGTAGCCACTACACGTGTAGTAGCTACATCATATGTAGTAGCTACATCATATGTAGTAGCTACATCATATGTAGTAGCTACATCATATGTAGTAGCTACTACATGTGTAGCTACTTGTGCTACTAGGAGAATCCGGCACTGATCACCGCCACGGTGTAGGGAGAAGCTACATCCAGAAGTCGATTGAGGAATGCGTGTACACTGTGTAGTTTCAGAATTAATAGGATTGTATAGGATGTGTGGGAGACAGCGAAACGATATTGCTCAATGACTTGCAAGAGAAATATGATTACAATTAAAGAAAAATTATGCAAATGAACAAAGACAGTGGACGACTTTGTCATCTCTATGCGAGTCTTTGGGCCTATGTGAGTCTGTGGGTCTCTGCGAGTCTACACAATACAATGTAGATATTACGCAGCGTCTAACATGTGACCGCGTATCACGGTCCGCTACGTAGGGTGCGAAAGAAGTTCCAACAGCATACGAAAGAGGCAGCTAGTCATGGGCAGAGTTAAAAAGATCGCCGACACGCATTTAAACAGGCGGCGGAACGTCTCCCGACAGTGTGGAGCGGCTGCTTTTGTCACGTTTGTATGCCCATTCGTTTATTCAATTGCAAATTCAATTTGATAAAACGTCGTGAGCGGAGGTGGTGCCCTGCTTGGTGAGCTTACCGCGTAGAAACGGCTGCTGGTACGGCGAGAAAGTCTCGAAGATGCTGTTGGACGCCATGGCGGGGTGACACCGGGAACTCGGCTCCTCTCGGCGGGGCAAGTCGTCTCGCCCTGCAGAAAGGTGGAAAGAAATAACGTGAAAAACATTTTAAATGCAACCCTCGCAAATTTAGGCTCCCGACCCATTTTCCCACCCACACGGGGCCGAGTGAAGTCGAAACGTCTCCCCACGCTCAAACGAGAAGTGGGCAGTGCTCCGAGCCACTGCTTAAAATTCCACATTCCTTGTCGTGGGGGCCACGCACGGTTTCTCCACAAGACAACCCACTGGTAAAGGTTCCACGTAGTTAACCCCCAAACCAGACCCGTGGGGGCGGGGGGGCGGGGGGCTGAGCCCCCTAGCCTCTCCCCGCCCCCACACCTCTTGTAAGTTCTTATCGTCAAGTCTAAAAATGTTGGTTGAAGGTTGCAGGACAAAGTTGAGTCTGATAAAGCGATGGGTGTCGCAGGTTGTCACACTGCAGGGCTCGCCTTATCTTAATCCAAGGCACTTTACAACGATTATACGTTTTTACGCAATTTGATAGTGGTTGAAATAAAGAGTGGGGTTTATTCAGAACGGTGGTGGAGTTATGGTCACAATCAGAATCTGTATTTGCACCCGACAAGACGAGGCACGGCCCGAAAACAGGTCGAGGGGCGATGCGTCCAGCTTCGTTTCCGCCCGGCGACTTTTTGTTCTTTATCCCTTTCACGTCGCTGCCGTTGTCGAAAACCACATTCGTCGTTCCGAAGCACCAACACTTATTTCATTCACCGTCGCCTGCCCCTGCCACACTGCGACTGCATCGTCGACCTTTGACCTACGTTCGGGCACGCAGGATTCCTTGTTCGCGGTCATTTCATTTGTTTTATTTTATTCTCGGGCACAAGGGCTACGTTGCACTCGAGACATAGGTCACATTCAAGCCCACAAGGCTTGGGAAGGGGGGGGGTTTGGGGGTACCCATTATCGCAAACATTTACCCGCAAGGATAAAAGCGTGACGGCACAAGCTCGTGACAGCGAGATGCCTCTGCCAACATTGCGGACCGTCCGCGATCACTTTAGCTCCACCCCCGCTGGCATGCTCGCCCGCTTGTTCGCTCACTCGCTCGCTCACCCGCTCGCTCACTCACCATCCACTCGCTCACTCGCTTACCACTCACTCGCTTACCACTCAATTACACAAGCAGGGATGGTGTCTCGGCAAGTTTTGGGGATCGGATGAGATCACCAACGGCGCCTCCACTGCGAGCAGTGTTCATTTTGTAAACAAAATTTGCGACGAACATCTTATAACATTAACGCGTTTACAATTTTATGTTTACGTTGGCTACGTGCACTTTAAGGCCGTCGCGTGAAGTGTGGAAGGCTCGCGAGCGAGCCCGCGAGCGGGAGGTCACGGGTTAACCGACCAAAACGATTGGCCAGTGGTGGCACACGCGGCACCGATGCCGACGAGCGTACGCGTATCGCCGAGCTCGACGCCGACCGCTGCTCACCAGCGAGCGAAGCGCCACTGGCCGAGACGAGATGAAATGAACGAGTCTCAATGTAGACGCACGTCAAGATAATATCTCGTCACACCTTAGGACACTGCAGTGCAACAGGGACAGAGCAAACAAGATTTACCGGGTTCAATGTTTGTGTGAGTTTATAATATTGTGGGGGGGTAGCAGGGGAATTGCCTCCCCCTCACATTCATATCTAACAATACAGTGGTGTAAATTTTCGACCGCTTAGTCAGCGAGACTTAAGAGACTTAAGGCGTTGACTGGAATTCCACGCGCTTTTGTCGACGAGACTAAGACCGAGTCTTAAACGGAACATGCCAGCCGACTCAACGCGCGGGTTTTCCGGAGCCGATCTCGAGACTCGTAAGTGGCTATTGGGATGGTGGAGGATTTCTGGACATCGTGGATACCCCACCACGCCGCTCGGCATCGGCCGCTCGCGAGACGAAAATAAAGTCAACAGCGGTTGTCCTGTTGGCTCTGCTGATCCCGACCATAGCAATGTGGAATTTCCAGCACGAGCTGGAGAGTGCCTCCCGGTGCTCGCTCAAGGACGAAGGCCACTCCGTTTTGGATCGTGTCGCACATTTACCGGCTAAACGCAGATTACAATTTAATATAAAACCACAGCGGTGAGTAATATATCATCGTTGACATCGTAATCATGTGCAAATAGCCCACGAACACAACTGCGCGCCAGAGAATGAAACCGCCGCACGACGAGCTTGCACTCGCAAATTAAGTCGCCAAAGTGTTAACAGCTGACACCAAGCTCCGGTAATGACACACCGCGAGGATTAGCCGGCGTCGGTGGAAAGTGACTGACCCGTCAACTCCAAACAAGACTGACTCAGTGGTCACGATGCCAGCCTCTAGCCCCCCCCCTCTCCCCCTAGCCCCCCCACTCCTTCTCACCACTCCTCCTCACCACTTCTCACCACACACCTTCGTATGAACTCCGTCGGCCTATCTGGTGGAGGTGTGTGTGTGTGCGTGTGTGTGTGTGTGTGCGTGTGTGTGTGTATATCCGTGTGTGTGCGTGTGTGTGCGTGTGTGTGGTCCCTTCCGATATTAGGAAGCCACTGGAGTGATGCACTTTTTAATAATCTAGATTGAAAATAATTCCTTTAGAACTGATTTTTGTGTTTAGTTTGTTGTCCTGCACCTCCAATCATCACGGTTGGCTATGTACGGTGCGAAAGAAGTTCATACATCCGTGCCAGTGCCCATTACCAACACCGAACATCGTCAACTCTGGTTGGCAGCAGATGGTGACCACATAGTCACACACACCACCACCACAATAACACCGATATACGGGCCCCGCAGATTCTGCCCATCGACTCGCCTACCCAGTCACGCGCTAACCCACTCACTCAATCATTAATTTATTCAACCACCCACTCACTTTTACTTACCCTCACTGATCTACTCGTTTGTTCACTCACTCAATCACTCACCCATCCACTCACCTACCCACTCTCCAACTCAGTCACTCACCTCACATGATCACGCACCCTCTCACTCACCCAATCAATCACCTACTCCCCCACGAACTCACTCAATGACTCACTCGCTCACCCACCCACTTCTCACTCTCCCATCCACTAATTCACTCGGCCACCCACCCACTCAAACATTCACCCACTCATTTACTCACTCACCCATCTACGTGAAACTCCGGGATATGTCACAGTTCCACAGTAGTCAATTAAATTGCGCAAATGTTCCTGAATGCTTACCAAACGTAACCATAGCACCTTTCTTACGGTCAACTTGGCAGTATGAGATTGGTGTAAATACCAAATGCCTCCGTGCCTATCATCACCTGGTGACTGCAATCACAGTGCTAAAACAGTCCACTCGTATCTTCAATTGCATTTGGCATATATCCTTGTTTGTTTACATATTTAGGTACCAAAGTCACCCTATATTTGTTTAATTATGTAAAATGTTTCTCCGGCTTACTTTTGTAATGGGCTCCGTGTTCAACCTGGAGGTTTTCTGCCCCGGCCGATTTGTGCTGCAGGATAATTTATATTTTGGCCAATATTTTCAATTCCTCATTGGGTGTGTTTGTTGAACTTCTTTTGCACCGTACGTAGCCAACCGTGCTAATTGTTCCGATTTTTTTTCTTTTCTCATTGTTGTGACCCGGATCGCTCTTGCAAGTGCAAATTGTTGTCATCATCCGGGTTAAACAAAACACGTTCCTTCGGAGTGGGCAGGTAGGAACTTGGTTGGACAGCGCATTCGTGCACGACAAACAGACAAATAATCCCTGGTGGGTAGTGTGGAACCTGTTGTTCCTATCTGTAATAAACTTAAACTTGCTATGGCCGTGCAGGTCAGCAGCTTTGTCAGCAACAGGAGCAGCGGCAGTGGCCGCAAGAGCAGGAGTGGCAGTAGCAGTGCTAATGGCATCATCAGCGGCGGCATCATCAGCGGCAGCAGCAGCAGCGGCAGCAGCGTTAGCAGCAGTGCCAGCAGCAGTGGTAATGGCATCATCAGCGGCAGTAGCAGTGGCAGCAGTGCCAGCAGCAGTGCCAGCATCAGCAGTGGCAGCAGCTGCAGCAGCGGCAGCAGCAGGGGCAATGATAGGTGCGTGCCAGAACAACAAGAGGCACCTTACGAAACAGCGGCGAGTGAGTGGCAGGCAGAGAGATATTTTTTCTGCAACGCCAAACGGCCGGTTTGAGAAGCTCTCATTTCCTCCGAGCCGGCGCTGGCAGAAGTGACACTATCTGCGCCGCACACGTGCATCCGAAACCGAGCAGCGAGAACTTCTGCCTCGTAAATATCAACGCTCGGGCCACGCTCACGACTGCAGATGTTAAATTATTAGTTTGAAGCGGCCACGATTAAAAACGTTGCCTTGCAGATACCCCCCCACCTTCTCACCGTTAAAAATCTCCAATGGGCAGAGAATCTAATTTGCTTGAATAAAAGCTGTTCTCGTGTTTTAATGAAAACGCTGAGCGCCACAAAGTACGACTCTCAACTCACAGTGAAATTTGCAAATGAAGAAATATTTATTTTAGAGGAACAAGATTTATATTTATAAAATCGTCTATTTTATAACAGTCTGCGAGGCCGAGTGTTTAATTTTAGCGATGACATGACCCTCTTTGTGCAGAAGTACATTTCCAAATTTATGAAAGCTGGGAAAGAGTTGAGTTTTAGTGAAAACAAAGAACTGACTATATAAGCCCCCTCCTTCTCTTGCTCTAGCTGGCCTGGTGGCTCAACGGGGGAGTGAACGGCTCGCAACGAGAAGGTTTCGAGTTCAAACCCTGGTTGGGGTTAGCGGTTGACTCAGCCCATCATCCCTCCACCGTCAATAATAATCGAAGTACCGCTTCCTGGAGAAGCCAACGGTGATTGCCCTAAGGATAAACACGCCTCCACCATAGGAGTGCGGGGAATGCCCTCCGCCACTGGCTCTGCAGGGCTCTAAACAAAGAGGCGAGCGCCAATGCCTCATTTGAGTGGCAAATCACTTTGACTTTTCTTCACTTGGTCCGGGAGAGGTGATCTCGCGTGCGATCGCGTAAGCACAACGCCCATCGCCGGCACTGCCGCGGCCGTTAACCGAACCACGAAGGCGGCGATTGAACCCGACACCGAGCGGCAGATGCCGAGGCAAAAAATATTTGACATTTCATCCTGTGCCAATGACATCGCCCTCAATTTAGCTACTTTCGTTTAGGTTTTTTTGGAACAATTTTTTGGCGCCTTTTGTACAACATGAAAGTATTTATTTTACGATTTGCATTCGACGCTGGGGCGGGTTTTTTTCTTCGACGCCGTTATGTAAAGCAATGGTCGATTACTGCGCCTGGGAAATTACATTTAGGATGGATGATAGCTAAAATCGCGGATCGTTATTTATTTATTATTATTCCCACGCCGCAGCCAAAACCGTCGACTGGCAGCGAATACGATCACATCTGGGCGACGTGCCCGGCAGGACGCTCCTGGAAATTTGTCTTGAGACACATTTGGGAGCTTTTTTTTATTCCTGCATAAGCATTATTATTCTGCAACGATTACCAACATTTATAAATTATCTCTGTAAAAATAATTCTGGGATTTCATGTGATGTCAAAAGAAAACCTATCAGCGTGCCTGTGTAGGTGATATATTCATCATTATTGTAATTGAACTTTGTTTACGGAAACAATTATATCATACATCATGTATCCCCAGGATTGTTTAACATTTCCATACATTGTATATAAAAAAAAAAATCTGCACAAAACATGCAAATTTGCAAACATAGACACACACTCACCGAGATTGATTTAAGTCCCAGCGACGATCTAGAAGGGCTACAAATCTAAAATGTGACACAACTATGGTCGTAAATAAAACTAAAACGAATGAAAAAATACTTTGGTGGTATCTCTGTGTTGCACTGAAGAAGGACATTTGCTCGAAACGTCTGTGGTTATTCACTTTCAGGGCCACGGCGTTGCGTCGAGTTTTTTTGCGTGTTATTTGCACAAGTACGTCCGTACGTATGTTGAACTTCTTTCGCACTGTACGTAGCCAACCGTGCACATGCACCACGCAAATGCAGCAGCAGTAGTAGTATCACCAAATCTGTTTGCTATAAATAGACAACATAATCTAAAAGCCACAACGTTTATATTTACACCCCGCCCCAAGAAAACTACGAGCCGGAGGTTTCACCGCTTGCACTCGCAGAGCAGCGACAGCCTTGAAGTTCAAAGTCGCTTGATGTCTGAGGCCAAATACTTGAAGCCGGTACGTGCGGTCGTTACCAACAGCGGACAGACGGAGTGTGCCCGTAAAGCCGCTAGAAAGCGAGCAAAGCTTGCTACGGGGTTCGTGCTGTAGACGTGCGTGCGTGCACATTGTGTGTGTGCGCGCCTCCCATGTGCTTGCCAACGGTGTTTGCGGCCGGTGATGACTTCACTGCACGCAGCCATTGAGTCCATCTAATTTTGAAAGCGTGGTTTAAGTTTGCAGATGTGAAATACAGGGAAAAACATCAGCCAGATGTGTCCCAAATGGATCTTTTTTTTTTTTACCATCTCAAAAACCATTATGAAACAGCTTTAATGTTACTGTATAGTACGCGTAAAGATATGCAACGCATTTATATAATTCCTGCATGTTTGAATAGATTCTAGGTGCCGTGTGCATTGTTTGCCCGCGTGTGTACGTGGTGCGGCGATTAGCGCGCTTGCGCTCCGAACCCGGCCGAGTTCGATTCCCGCTCAAGACCAACATTAGTGACGATTATCGGAACCGGTCCTTGGCCTCCCCTAGGTCGACTCAGCCTCAAATGAGGACCTGGTGCCGTGTGTCAATTTCGCCACGGCGGCTGGGGTGGTGCTGGCCACCCACGCTCTCGTGTGCCGAGCCTTCGTAGGTGCTCGCTCGCAACACTTGCCCCAACAGTCTGTTATGGCTATATGGGGGATCTTTGTCTTTGTATGTACAAGCATTGCAGTGGTTTGTGGACTGCGCTACAAACCCAGCGAGCTGAATTGAATCATGCCACGGCTAACATCGGTATTAAATATCTGATCTAGTCCTGAGTAAGCTGGAGACCGAAGCAGAATATATATTTTTATGATATTAATAATTTACGCGCGTAATGCGCACAGAACGAGTGCATTGTGTAGACATCAGCACTGGGGAGACAAAGGCGGTCGAGCGTGGTTGTATATTCGTGTGTCATGCCAGCCTTCATCGGTGCTCGCTAACAGCACTTATCCCAACAGCCTCTGAAGGCTACAGGGAAGATGGTTATCATTGTTTTATTGTTTTTTGCATAAATCTAAGAGGTACTTTGGTGCATTAAATGTGTTTTAAGATCACAGTGTACAGTTCAAACGTTATTCTATTGAGGATAGAGAATATTGTATTTTACATTGCAATATACACAGAAGCTGACTGTTGTTTCTATGTATATACAACGGAAATTTACAGTGAACATTTTCAGTGGCTTGAACGCGTACATTCCTTGTCAGTCCACTGCTGGATGAATGCCTCCCCACACCGTGTCGGCAATGGGGGCTTCTTTAGACCATACTTCACCGCAACGGTCAGTGCGTATTGGAGAAGGCAGTAGGTTGGGGCGGGGGGGCACAACCGCTGATGTTCGCCTGAGCCGGGAATTCCAGCTCAGGTCACCCGATTGACAGCGCAGCGCAATAAACCGAAAAACTAATCGCTAAACTTTTTTCTTTATTTTACCAGGTAAGGCCCCACTCTGAGCTCTATGGCTCTCTTTTAGAAGCGACCTGGCTATCACAAATGATAGCTCAACGAAGCGGCCTATCGTGCGGAAATGTATTGCAGCCAAATACTCTTAAACACACGTTGATTCTAAATGTGGAGGGGGAAACACCGGAGGACCCCGAGAAAAATCCACGTGGCCACGGGGAGAACGTGACAACTCCAAACCTACGGGCGTCGGTGTCGGGATTCATCGCTCTGTCTCCCCAGGGGACGTCCTCTCGGACGCGTTCCGTCTCTTGGCTGCCGCTCCGTTACTTAGTCTCGAGCGTCGGCCGCCATCGTCCCACCCAAGCCAACTTACTTTTCTTTGAATTACGTCTCTCTTAACGTGCCCACGTTCTCTCATCGATGTGGCTCCTCTTTCTTGCTCTCGGTGTAATCCCAGGCATGCATCTCTCCACGGTTGCGTTGGGTAAATTCACATTTTAGCTTGGCGTAATGTTCTCTCTCCATTGGCGGGTCCTTCTCAAACGAACACCTTCACGCTCGTCAATCGCGAAAATTAAATCTGAAACGTGGACTTTAATTTACGAATTTGTGAATGCTGTACGTGCGCGATTTGGCGCTCACTTAAAGTTAACTATTGTGACAGCGCGGACAAAAACATGCACAGTTTATAATTGAATTGGGGGGAAAATTATGTTTAATATTTAAGTTTTAATTGTTACGTCGCAGAAAGCGCGACAGATGGCGCGTGGCTTGGCAGTGAATTGATAATTGCAGACCATGAAGGTTTATTATTTGCACTGATTGAAATGTGCTCACGTTTTTATAATGGGACATATTTTGGCATATTTACCGAATTATGCAAGGCGTGAAAGTTACATTTGATTTCACTCCGCCAACCTGAACCGCAAAGAAAACAATCACGCAGCTCTTAGCTAACGTGCGTTTGCAGATAATAAACTAAAACAATTCACTGTAATTATAAACGGAATACTTTTTTTTAAAGGGCAGCGGATTCGGCAATAGCAACATTAAATCTGCTCCGTTTACCATGTTCCCCAGATGATAACGCACCCTTTCTCCCTTGCATTTTAACAACAAAAAGGTAGGGGTGCGTCCTATGGTCTGTTAGGTGTTATGATCCAGAGAATACGATATACAGTAAAACCTTGGATTGCGAGTAACTTGGTCTGCGAGTGTTTTGCAAGACGAGCAAATTTTTTAAATAAATATTAATTTGATAAACGAGCGAGGTCTTGCAACACGAGTAGTACGTGTATACGCTTTGTCTGCCGAGCGTCACGTGATCACAACTGATATACCAGTGCTTTGATATACAAGTGCTTTGGATTACAAACACGTTTCCGGAACGAATTATGCTCGCAATCCAAGGTTTTACTGTATATATATATATTTAAAATTCTCAAACATTTTAGCCAACAACATAAAACTATTTTAAATGGCTTGGTTCACGCCACGGCGCCACGTTAGTGAGATATTAACTCCCTCGCCTGGTATGCAGGAGGTCGTGGGTTCGATCCCAACCCCGATGCCTGCATATTTGTAGTTTGCGTGTTCTCCCCGCAGTCGCGTGGATTTTTCTCCATTGTCCAATTTTTCCCTCCACAATTGGAAACGTGCTTGTAGAGTATTTGTCTGCTATAAATTTGCACGCGATAAGCCACTTCATTTGTGGCCAGGTCACTTCTGAAGAAGAGCTAGAACATTGCTCGGTGGACAAAAGAAAAACTAGTTTCGTTTAAATAGTTAAATTTCGACCATCTGGGGTGAAGACACCCGCTCGGGGGAGAGTGAGCCTGCATCGTGCTACAGACGCAGGATACCCACCGCCCCTTCCCCTGCCGTGCAAAGCGGACGACGCGACCATCGATTAAGCCCCTTGAGAAGGTTTCAATCGGAGAACGGGGGAAAAAAAAAATGCCGCGGCCAGCTCTGAAGGGTTCGAGGCAGCCTGGCCCGACTTCCTAAATAAACCCACGTGGCCACTGGGAAAATGCACGTGTACAAACGTTGCATTAATTTGTTCCATCTGAATTTACGCTTAAATGCAATTTTCGTGAAAGCGTCGTTCGTCGGTAACATTTGTACGTTTAATTAATTTGCGTTGTACCGAGTTTTCTCGGTTCCCCCGGCACGTCTCATCTGCGTCTCAGTCGTGCCCCACTTGTGTAACCGTATAAATAATGAAAAAAGTAAGGCTTTTATAACGTCGCTAAAATATCGCTTCCTTAAAATTGTAAAGGGGAAAAAAAAATGCGCGCGCAAATCCACATACACACCACACACAGTCGCTCACTCTTCTCCTCTCTTGAGTTTTGCATCTCACGCGCTAGTATCTCGCACTTTTTGTAAACAGTCGCGTTCTGAAATGCCCATACAGTGTCACTCTGAAAAGTGTCGCTTCTTTAAAATTGTAACAAAACAAACCCCCGCACACAAACGAGACGACGCATTATCTCTCTTCTCCACCGTCGGGTTTCGTGTTCTTTTTTTTTTTATCCCAGTCTTGTTACCATCATTCTAACACCCTTTTACAAAGGGGCGCTGCGGTGGCGAGATGTTAACTGCCTCGCCTGGTATGCACTCGGTCGGGTGTTTTATCCCGACCCTGACGCCTGCTATGTATTTTGAATTTGCATGTTCTCGCCCTGGTTGCGTGGATTTTATCTCCCGGGTCCTCCGGGTTTTCCCTCTACACTTAGAATCAACATCACGCGATTAGAGTATTTGGCTGCTATACATTTTCACGTGATAAGCCACTTTGTTCAGCTATCATTTGTGGCCAGATCGCTTCTGAAAACGAACTATACAGCTCAGTTGTCCTTACCTGGTAAAAAAAAAAGAAATTCTTCATTTAAAAGCCTCTCAAAATGTTGCTTCCTTAAATTTAGACCAAAAAAAATTTACTAAAAAAATCCGACTCGTGCAAACCAACACAACGAACTCCCTCTTCTCCACCTTGGGTTTTTGCGTTAAATAGTTACTGTTACGCATCTTTTACAAGCCACCTCTACAACTCCTCGAAAAATGTAGCTTCCTTTAAAACTGGAACGAAACGACCAAGAAAAAACCCGCACGGTACACCCAACGCACGCACGCTCACCCTCCTTTGGCGAAATCGCTGTAAGACGACGCTTTATATATCCAAAAACAAAAACCGCCACGCGCAAGCACCACGTGAAAAGCGGTCAGAGAAGCGTCGGCATTGGCCGCGCGCGCTCGGTGGTTTGCGTGCACTCACCGTAGGGCCGCGCCTGTGGTCGCTCCGCTTATCTCGTGGTTGCCCGGCGGGGTGGCCCGGTCCCCAGTGCAAGCGCCGGTCTCGTGCCGCCCCAGCAACCGCAAAGCATCGACCGAACCGCCCGCGATGAGCTGTGACGGTCACCGCCCGCCCGCCCGCCCGCACCGACCCACGGAAAGTCAAACGACCTCCGCCCTTCCAAACTGATCCAAAATAGCAACAACCAAAAAACGGACGCGTGGTTTTCGAGGCTTTTGAAGGAGCTCGACGACTTCAAAAGAGTTCCCCAAAAAAATAAAACTTCTGACGTCTCGACAAAGTTCTCGGTTACCTCGAAAGGGCAGCGAACGAGATGTCGCCAAGACACTGATTTGGTTTTTTTTCCGCGCTGGCAGCAGACCTGGCTCAACCCGTGCGTTGCGGCTTGGTGTGGCAGGAGCGCAAGGTGGATTCGTCCTAATTGGAGAAATGTTTAGTGGTTTGGGGACACCACGACGGCCCTTCGCACGGGTCTCGTTTGGCTTTTCTCGGTCTCGAAGCTCTCTCCCTCTGTCCTGTGTCTATTGCTCGCTCGCTCGCTCTCTCCGTCTCGCCCACCGCTATAATCTAAAATTGCCTCGCTCGCAGGCAAGGGAGAGAGAGGGGCGTGTGGTTGAGAGTGGATCCTGATGGAGGAGACCGTGGCTAGCTGCTCCCGCTTTGTGGTTCACTGGCGGTTTTGCGTTTGCACGCGCTGCCAACCTAACCCCAAAAAGCCACCGCCTCGAAGCCATTGGACGGTTGTTGGCCACGTGACCTCCGTGACATCGTGGCCGCAATCCACTCCCACCCGCTCTGTGAGCTGTGAGGCTACACCCACTCACCCCCCCCCCCTCACAGCCCCCCCACCACCACCACACTCCTGCCACAACGCACTGTTGTGACCCAAAATACGTGACCCCCCCCCCCCCAAAAAAAAAATAACAGGGAGGAGATTTTTCAGGACGCCAGTTGAGCGAGGCTCAGCCGGGTCGCGTCGCTCGGACGTGCACGTGAACGTGCACGGCCGACACTTCGGCAATTTCAAATCTGCAATCGAGATTTCGGGTGTTTGACGAATGAACGTGGGGGGGGTTTGGGGTTGGGGGGGTCAGGATTAATTCAGCGTAACTTTGAAAGGCTGTTGTCCTACGCCTGAAGCATCCGCGCGATCAAATTAATTTCTTTTATGAGCAAACGTAGCGCGAGGTTGAATTGTCACGCTCCGCAGAGTTGCAACAAATATTTTAAAGTTGCTACCAATTTTTTTCCCTTCTTCTGGCGTGGGTTGAGTCAGGAATGACAGAGGCGTGTGCTTCCCATGTTCGTAAAGGCCAACCCGTCCGCTGCAGCGAGGCACAAACCATATGCCCGGCAATCCCACTCTGGTTGCAATAAGTGAAGGAGTGTGAATGTGATCTGGCTTATTCTGGACTTTGATCAAAGCGCATTTAAATTCCTATACGTCATTGATTTCACATGCGCACGAGGTTTGCTTTATGTTTACATCCGTCGCATTTTACTTTAAGAAAACTCACGTGATTATTGTGTGTGTAATCGTATACCGAATACATAATACACACCAACGCACGCACGGCGGTATTATGTTATGTGATAATGATTTACAGGCATCTGTCACATCTGCTGCTAGATGGAGTCTCTCCCCAAGACGTCGCCATCTCTCACAATCCCCCCCCCCTCCTCTCTCTCTCTCTTTTGGAGCCATCTCCTTTCTCAAAGACGTCAGCGATCGTGGTCTTCCTTCCATGGAGCTCCAGCCACGATGTTTGGGATAGTGGTTCATGCAGGTCACTGTGCACCTGGCCTTGACCTGAGTTCAATTCCTGCCCATAGCTACATCAGTGCTTACCCAACCTTACCAACACACACTGACCAGTGTAGTGAAGTATGGTCAAACAACCCCCCATCGCTGACATGGTATGGGAAGCCCATTGTGCGGCAGCGGATTGACAAAGTCTGCCAATAATATGATAGCTTTTAAATTCATCATCGGCCAACATCAATGCACTGCTGGATGAAGGCCTCCGCAAGGCACCGTCATCTCTCGCGATCCGGCGACGTAACAATCGGCACACGAGCCGATGTCGCCGCTCCGTCTCCCCCCCCCGGTGCCGCTGGACGCGTCGCGACACCACGACGCTGTCGTCGCTCCAAACTTTTTCCATCGCAGACACTTCCGGTCATCCTCACAGCAGCAGCAGCAGCCGGCTTTTGACTCAGCCATCGAACAAAGGCGGTGGTCACGCATCGTCATCGCGCGCTTTCAGATGCGCTGCTGCGGCTGTCTGGAACGCTCTTCCTTCCGATATTCACTGGAGCTATGCACTCTTAAATTATCTCGATGGGAAACACATTTCTTTAGAACAGTTTTTTTGTGTTTAGTTTGTTGTCCTTCCCCCGCACCTCCGATTAGCACGGTTGGCTACGTACGATGCTCAAGAATTTCAACGTACATGCGTACATTTCCTTTCACCTGTTCCGCTTGGAGGTGAGTTTAACCCGGTGCCATTTGACATCCTCTGTGTCAATTGAGTGCAAGCAGCACAGGCTCTCGGTCGTGCTCTTTTCCGTGCCCCCCCCACCTTGCCCCCACCTCCGCAACATTTACATGCGCTCACTTTCGCCAAACACAATCGCGTATCCATTTGGACTTTCATTGATTGAACTCCCCAGGAATACACAGAAGCCTTTTACAGCAAACATTGCATTAGCAGGGCCAGCAGCACCACCAGCACCACCAGCACCAATACTGCCATCAGCACGGCTGCGCCCAGCTCTATTCATCATATCTCCCATCAATTATTAATCGGCATTGCAGGCTGAGCGAGCACCTTGGTGTATTTACCGATTAGCCGTGCGTTCTGTGTGTGTGTGTTCGTGTGTTGTTTTTGGCCTGGTCGCTATCGCCACTCGGCGTTTGTACCCGCGTGTAATTTATTGCGATGTCACAAATTACGGGCGGGCGTTCTTTTTTTTTACAGCTTTGGGGGGGGGGGGGCTTTGTTGATCGCCCAGCCGGCCTCGCGCACGAGTGCGCGTAAGAGGGCAGTCACCGGCGATTGCCCAGCCACTCGGGGGTGTTATTTTATGATTTCAGTAGCACGCTTATCTCAAGCAGTTTGTACTTTTATAAAGCCAAAGAAAATAGCCGGAGATAATGTTTTTAAATTGATAGAGGTGAAGGTGCGCGTGAGGGAGCGGTCCCTTTCCACCGTCTCCCTCGCATCTCTTTAGAACTCCTGTTTGTGTTTAGTTTGTTGTTCTTCCACCGCACCTCCGATTATCACGGTTGGCTACGTACGGTGCGAAAGAAGTTCAACACACACTCATACACAACAGTGCAGCCCTCACAATGCTCGCTCATGCCACCGCTGGCGAAATTTCTTCCACTAGAGGCAGCTCTAAAAAGCCTCTCTGGAGGGGAAATTTGGCCTTCTCTTCCACGCTGACCAGATTTCCTGGAAAATAAAACTCAACTATTTTTTACTTTGCCAGGCAAGGCCCACTGAGCTATAGAGATCTTTTTTCAGAAGCGACCTGGCCACAAATGATAGGTCAACGAAGTGGCTTATCACGTGGAAATTTATAGCAGCCAGATACTTTAAACGCACGATGTCGATTCTAAATGTGGAGGGAAAGACCGGAGGACCCGGAGAAAAATCCACGCGACTACGGGGAGAGAGACACGCAAACTCCAAAAATATACAGCAGCAGGTGTCAGGGTCGGAATCGAACCCACGACCTCCCATATACCAGGCGAGGTCGTTAACATCTCACCATCGTGGAACCCCTCATACTTTAACGACACCACACGTGACCTGCCGATTGGCAAATCGGGGTGCGTCCAATGTGTACAGCTGGCTGGACAGGAGAATGGGGGTATTTTAAGAAACTTTCACCGTTGCCTGAACTGGCATGCTGGGAGATCAAAGCAGTAGCGTTTGGATCGCAATTCCAGCATGCTAACCACTCTGACATGACAGAATGCACTTTAAATTGATGACAATTATTTACCTGGGATAATACTACTGAGTCTCAAGATTATTTTGCAGGTGGGTCCTGCATTGGGATGTTTGACCAGGGATCTTTCTTGAGCGTTTGGCTTGTGAGAGCAACACGGAGTAGCTGGAGGAGACCCACGCATGTAAGGGGGTTACACTCAGCACTGCTTCCACCAGGCCCACATCATCATCATCACGATCAATCTACTGCTGAAGGCCTTCACAAGCCAGCTGCACACAAGTTGATTACACGCTGCTACTGATGCAGTTTCATCACTCCCCATGGTCACATTAACGTCAAGACGTAGCACTCGTCCTACGCTCGTGCTGGCGGTCATAACCCAGTGACGGAAACTACACATTCCTGTGGCGGGAGCCATGAGGACGATGAAATGCTGACTTCCTGCTCGCGCACAGCGCCGGATTAAAACTCCTACAATCACTCGGCGCCACCTGCCTGGACAACATCATGCAAACTTGACGATTCATCGGGTAACCTAACACTTAAATACTCTTATCGAGAAAACCTCGTCGCACAAACTCACTAATCACGGAGCAGCTTCATTTTAAAACCGAAAATATTCGCAGCCAAGGGAACAGGGTCGGTACTAATGACACCGGCGGCGCAAACAACGCGGAATTCCAACGCGCTGCTGCGTCGTCGTTTTCTTGACGACTCGCGCCGGCAGGCCGCGGGGCCCTGTTTGTGAAGTTTTATTGTCGCGACGGCGGCGATAGCGCTGGCCCATCGCGACTCCCTCGTGGAGTATTTGGTCAGGCTCTCTCCCGCTGCCGGACAGTCTTATCGGAGAGCGGGGGGGGGCCGGCACGACTTTATAACCAGCGGCGACCTCGAGAACCCCCCCACCTCGCCCCCCCCCCACCCCCCCCCCCCCCCCCCCCAGCCCCCCCCCCATGACGTTGAGGAACAAAGCGAGCAGTGTGCACGGGGACTATCGCTCTCACGTGCGCTGGGACGCACACTATCACACACACGCAGATTAAAGTTCCTCCACACCCCCCCAGCTTGTACGGACATGCAATCTCTGCTGCGGGGGGTGGGGGGGGGATGCAGTTCTATTTTAAGCCGAGTCCACACCTGAGCAATCGGCGTGCACAACATTAGCTGCGTGCAACTGTTGCGATAACTCCACGTGCAAGCCGCTGCGACGGGCCGCTCTCGCGGTCGAGACGGACTCTGCGTCCGCAGGAGCCGCTGGGCGGCTCGTAGCGACGCATTCCAATCGATGGCGCGGCGCGTTCGCGAACCGCGGCCGGTCGTCGCGGTCCTCGGCGCGCCGACGAAGGTCCTCGTCGTGCGACTGCGCGGCTCGGACTGCGGACGGAGCGGCCTCTGGGCCTTATAAATTGGGGTTGTTAACAATAATACCATTTAGCGATGTCAACCGTGGCCGAGACATTAAGTCCGGTCACAGGGTTCATAGCACGGCAACCTCTTTGTCAGCCCTGCGTTGCGGAACAAGCTCAACGTACGGACGCACTACGCTCGTGCGGGCTCATTGACCTCGTTCCGTTGGAGCCGGTCACGCGGTCTCTCGAAGACTCGCTTTCACTCCGGGAGTCGCCGTCGACTAAAGGAGCAAACGCACGCACGGTCGACGAGCGTAAATCATGGTCTTGTTGTTTTCCAAATGAGCGCCGGTCCTGGGCATGGGAGCTGCGATGGCGCTCGGCGCACGAACGCGTCCAGCGAGATTGGCACCGAGCAAAACAAAGACGCGAACCCACGCCACCACGCGCACATCCTGCCGTTATTCACCGCGCGCGCGTCTGTTTACGCTGCGGTCGGCCGTCGGATGAACGCACCTTGGACACCTCACCACACAGGATAGACAGAGTTTATACACACCGTGCCCTTTGTTGCCATGCGCTCACAGCCCCTCTTGCCAATCCACCGCTGGATGAGACGGTCTCCCCACGGGCCGTGCGGGGGTCGTGCTGGGGCCGTGCGGGGGTCACGAGACGTCCAATAACCACGCCGGCCGGTGCGGGTCAGTCAACGTGGGAGCGTAGACGTGGGAGCGTAGTTCAGTGCAACGATGGATTTTGCTGCACTGCCCTGCTCTGTTGCTCGTAATGTCGCCCCGCAGCCTCCGATAACCATCGGTAACCACCGGTAACCATCGGTAACCACCGGTAACCACCAGTAACCACCGATAACCAGCGGTAACCACCGGTAACCAGCGATAACCAGCGGTTGATGCTTGGTGGTCGCCCATCATCCAAGCGCTGTCCAGGCTGAACGCTGCTCAACTTACGAAGTTCGGGTGCATTCTGGGTGATTTTGTCATCGGCGACGTTTACTTTTGTACTACGTGTATCCACGTTGGCCTCTGACATAGCAGTCTTGAATTTCCACCACCGCTTTGGCTCAAGACTAATTTTAAAGGGGATCTTGATTTGGGATATTTGACAAGTTGACATGTTGAGGATTCATTGTTTTTGACGCTGGTGTGGAAGGAAACTGGAGTGTCTCAGCCATCCATACGATAAGATGCGGCCTCGTTACCGTGGATAATGTTTCCACTACACTATCGCGACCAATGATAAAAAACAATATTTAGCCAGATGTTGGATTCTCACACCTGCAATAGAGTGACTCAGAGACGGGGTTAGTGAATCACACAGGCAGCAATCGTGTCTGGGGGACTGGGGGGTGGTGGCTGTATAGCAAGTTGGTCTCTTTCATGCTCCCTGTGTGCAACGGGGTCTTCCCCTTGCATAGTCCGCATTCTACAACTCCCCACTGCTGCCCCCCCACCCCACTGGGGTGCCACGGTGGTGAGATGTTAACTACCCCGCCTGGTATACAGGAGGTCGTGGGTTCGATCCCAACTCTAACGCCTTATATACTTTTGGAGTTTGCGTGTCCCTCTCTCTTCCCGTGGTCGCGTGGATTTTTCTCAGGGCCCTCCGGTTTTTCCCTCCACATTTAGAATCAACGTCGCGCGTTCAAAGTATTTGGCTGCTATAAATTTCACACGTGATAAGCCACTTCATTGGGCTATCCGTGGGCCTTACCTGGGTAAAATAAAAAAAAAGTTTAAATATATTATCATATTTACTGAACGATGTGGGCGGCGGACCACCACACTTTCACATCGTCGCCCCCCACCCACCTCGCTTGAGGTTTTCCTTTTACACGCCGCAGAACGCTCGCCGGGGTCCCGCCACCAGCGGCCGCCCCCCTCTCTCGATCGCCACGAGCACGTCTCTGCCGCTCCTCCTCCTCGCCGCCGCCGCAAGGCCTGGCGAAGGGCCCGGCGCGACCGAGGAGACGCGGAGGGGCTTTGGGATTTTTTTGGCGGAGCGAGCGGCAGAGTCGGGGTGGGAGGAGAGCGAGAGAGCGAGAGAGAGCGGGAGAGCGAGCGCCGGGGTCTTGCGATCGCGTCGGCCGTGGCAGCGGTTCAGGAGGAAATTAAGGACAGACCCGACTGGCACGGCTCCCTGGGGCTTATGCGAGCCCCCCAGTTCCATCGTGACGTGCTTTACTTCATCGCTCTATATCTTTCTCGGAACCCAATGCCATTAATCAGGTCTTTAAAGGAAATTTTTATTCCTTAAAATTATAATTATATTATCATTTATTCTATTTATAACTTTATTATATATTATAATATATTATTTTACAGAAAATTACGTTCATTATTATTTTGAGGAATTATAATAATTTCTACAAATATTTATATTATGTATTATTAATATTATGAGATGAGTGGAAGAAGAAGAAAAAACTATCCAACTTGATGTAGGCCAATTGTTTAAATTACAGTTATAATGGAAATTGGGTAAATAATTTAAAGCAAGCTAAATGTTTGTGTGGTTGGTTATGGTTATTGGTGTACATACTTTCATGGGAGAGATGTGGAGCAGTGGGTTAGCACACGGCTCTAAAATCTATCTCTATAATCCTGGGGAGCCAGGTTTGGTCGCTGGCCACGATGCTCGATATGAACAGCAAGTGGTCGCTCAATCTGCCATCGTGCTCCCCCTAGGTTGTCTCAGCCTTAAACGGGCACAGTACTTGGTACAAGTGTGTAAACATCGGCAGTGGGGAGACAAACGCATTCAGGTGTGATACTGTCGGCCTTAATAGGTGCTCGCAAACATCACTAGTCCAGCGGTGTGTTTCAACGATGGGACTACCACTGCCTGTCTCTTTATGCACATGTAGTGTCTTAAACATATGGAATTGGAGAGCGGTGGTGCAGCGGTTAGCACACTGCACCAAAGGCCTGGTGACACGAGTTCCATTCCCGGGGCATGGCTAACATCAGTGATGAGAAATATCTGAATCGGTATTGGCTCAGCTCCATCGCTAACCCACACTGCCTATTTACCACTCATTGTATGCGTTTTTATATAACCACTGGATTAAGAACAGTAAATGTATAATATACCGCGTGCATATCATATACAGTCGTGGGGAACACAACCCCATCGCTGTACCGTCCCATGCTCCCACGCTTCTGCTCCAACCCGCAGTGGCTGACCAGCGTGGTGAGGTATGGCCAAGCGACTCCCACAGCTCACACGTTGTGCGGAGGAGAGGCCTTCATCATCCAGCAGTCCATTGACAGAGGGCTGTAAATTATAGTTTTTTTCAATTATTTTCACACATACAATAAACATTTTAGACCAAGTCCCTCGTTTGGGTTTATAGCAAGCCGTTGCTACGGTACACGGGATTATCATGGAAAAGTTTCCTGTCTTGTGATAGCACAATAATCCAACTATTTCCATGTGTAACTGGCACTCGCCCCTTACCGAAGGACTTCATGGTGCTGAGACTTTTCTGATATTGACCAGGGGTAATAACCGTCACAGATAGACAACTAATCGCTGTGGCCTCATTATTTGAAATCGGTTGTCAATCTCACGATTAAGCCAGTGCTTGTACAAGAGGAACGCGTCCGAATTTAAAGATAACATTCCCGATGGAAGTTTAAAAAATCTAAGGTTGCACAGTCGGTCCCACACACCGTGGCAGAGACATTGATGCTTGACGCACGACATGGAACATTTAAAAAAAACTCTCCGGCAGTGTGTGGAGACTGGTCACCCGGATCAGAACTATGGGATGTTTACCGACTCAACGCCTCCTTCACACTCTGCGAAACTTCTGTCAAATCGTGGTTGTGTTGCTCTACATCAACATCAGCAGCCCCGCGACGGAGAGGACTGTAAAGTAAACACAAACATCAACACGCGTGTCAATATCGCTGCCCCAAAAGGATAAAACAATACTGAGCACAGTGTTGTTGGCAAATGTGTTTAGCTTTTGTTATTTGTGCTTGTGCACCCACTGTCAATGCAGTACCACAAAGAATGTGTTTATCGATATACCCCATGGGCAAAATAGATTCCTCTTGCAGAGCTTCTGCGTTGTCTCCCGCCAATCTCCCCTCGGCTCATTCAATCCACGATCAGTCTCCTCCTCTGTAAGGTATGAAGCCATTGCTTTTATCACCACATTCAATCCGCTGATGAGAACACAAAGTGAAAAGTAGTCATTAGAAATCAGCGCGGTATGCACAGACGGATCACTCTGTGTGCAGGATTCCCACGCTTTGCGGTAGATGCTTTGCAAAAGAAGGGCGCACAAAGTAAAATCACGGAGCGTGGACCTCAGTCACCCAACCCACAATGCACCGCACGAGACAGCTCCCTGCCGAGTAGTACACAAAGTACACACACGATGCTGTATCTATGTGTATCCCCGTGCGTATCGCTGTGTATGTATCTCTGTCTTTGTCTCTGTGTGTGTATCGCAGTGGGTTTGTCTGTCTTTGAGACGGATGCCTGCCGAGCAGCGCATACAGTACACACAACATTGTCCCGCGTCTGACCTTATAGCCACATAATGTTGAATTCAAACCGCATAGAGCAAATTTTGGATATCAATTAGTTTGCCTCATAAACGCAAAATTGCACAAACCGAACCTACATGAAGCTGTATTGTAACACGTATTATGCCTCGCACGTTGAAATCGCGTTGCAAATCTTCTGTTAGACAGCTGATCGCTCACCGTAGTTCTTGTTTTTGTCTGCACGGCGGTGAACACCTCTGCGTGAGTTACGAACCAGAGTGGGTGAAGGTTCCAATTTTGGTCTAATTTGTCCGCGAGTCTCTTGCTGCCAGAAGCAGGAGCGATGGTCTCGGCTGATCCGCTCGGCACCACACGGAGCGTTGCGCGTTTGGCTCCGCACCTGTGCCGCACCCGCCAAGAGTGAGGCCTGGCCTCCATCACTTAGTCTCTTGTGGCACCAGCCATTCGAGACCATTAAATGCCGCCCATTGATAACTCTGGTCTCTGTGTGCGCGTGTGCGTGTGTGCGTGTGTGCGTGTATTTTGCGGACGGCGGTTTGCACGCCTCGCTACAAACTCGGTGACCCGAATTTGATTTACGCTCATGGCCACCAACATCAGTGACGAATATGTGAACCGGTTCTGGGCCACCGCTAGGTCGACTCAGCCCTAAAGTTGGTACCCGGTGCAGTGTATAAACATCGGCACTTGGGGAAGCTAAGGCGGCCAGATGAGGTGTTGGCCTCCCACCCCGTCGTGCGTCGTCTCGGCCCTAATAGGTGCTCGCTAACGTCACTAAGCCCAACAGTCTGTGGAGGCCATACGGGGAATCTTTGTCTTTTGTATTTCGTTTCACAATTCTGGAATTATTTTAAATTGTCAACATCAACCAGTTAGGGGGAGGGGTGGCATAAAGGAGAGCAAACGTCACTCTCAAACCGGCGAGCCGAGTTCGATTTTCTGTGCCTGGCACTTCCTTTTACAAACGCCACACTGTCAAGCGTGGTGGTGAAGTATGGTCAAACAAGACCACGACTGACGTGGTGCGGGGAAGCCATTCATCCGGCAATGGATGGATTGACAAAGGGTTGAACATTTTTGTAAAAAATCAGCCTCCGGTATAAGTGTTTGTATGCTGGGTATAGAGTGCTTGTTCTGCTGATCAACTCCGGATTCGAATCGACGAAGTCCACTTGGCCGAGATGACGGCATGAGTTTGTGTGTTTAACGTGACACGGAGAGGCGTGACAGATCAGGCCACCGCGAGGAGAGGCTGCCATCGCAGACCCTCCAAATTGGCATCGAGTTTCTGAAAATATTGCCATAATCGCGCCCGTGTTTTTCTTGAAATAAAACGCAACGTCACGCGAGTTACGATTATTACGTAATTGGGCACATCTCGTCACCTTTGCCTCGTGGGAAATTGACGAGACGCGACGGGGCCGGCCTTCTGCGGCCTTCGCGTAACGCAAGAAGAGCGCGCGGCGGGAAGGGGAGGGAAAGGCCGTTTCGTTTTGTGTGCCTTCGCGCGGAGGGGAAAAAATGATTTACTTGTTTTTAATTTCGGTCTTCATCTGTATGCTGTTATCGTTTGATAATCCTGACGTGCGTGGGGCATGGCGACACTGCCTTTTATTACACCGCCCCCCTCCACCCTTTCATGTTTAGTAAACAGTGGAAAGAAATGTGGCAGGCACGTGTCCCACTTTCATTAGGCTGCTTCTTAAATATGTGAAGGACATTTGCGCAGTTTTATTGCAGAAAAAAAAATACATAACACACACATTATATATATAATTTACACATGCATATTATGAAACTTGGGCCCTGCAACTGTGGACCCACTGACCTGAGTTCGATTCCCCCGGGGTGACGGGCGCGGGGGCTAATTAGCGTCAGTGGCGAGCAGATCGGAACCAGCACCACCCACTCCCTCCCACACGCCAGCCCGCACTGACCAGCGTGGTGAAGTATGGTCAAACAACCCCTGCCCCCTGGACTGACGTGGCATGGAGAGGCCTTCTTATTTTAATCATTATTAGAAGCACTCACGATTCGTTTTGTAATCTACGGCTCTGTCAATCCACAGCTGGATGAGAGATTATCCACGCGTTGTGTTGACCGTGGGTGCTGTCTGGCCATGCTTCACCACGCTGGTCAGCTTTAGGGGTTTTGTTTTTTAACGTTTTTCTTTGGCGCAGGTAAAACCCATTGGGTAATAATAGCTCGTTTTCAATGGAGGACCTGGTTACAGCAACAGCAAAAAAAACATGAAACGATCCAAAAACAACCGTAGCCTGTCAAGTTGGGGATGGTAAGTTCACACATTCACATGGTACAATGAGGGAACACATCCAATGCAAAAAAAACCTTCGTAACTTAAAGTCTGCAAAGCGAAACAGATCAATTGCAGCAACACTTAAAAGACATTCTGAGGTACAAACGAACTTTAAAGTAGGTCAAGAATGGTTAATCTTCTTGGTTCTTTCGGTAAAGTCACGTAGAAGGAAATAATAAAATAATAAAAATAAAACATAATAAAAGATTTTCTTTTTTATTATGTTTTATTTTTATTATTTTAAAATAATACAAATAAAACATAATAAAATATTTTCTTTTTTATTATGTTTTATTTTTATTATTTAATTATTTCCCTTCTACGTGACTTTACCGAAAGAACCAAGAAGATGAATCCCTGCAGTCACGAAATCTTTAAATCGAAAAAGAATGGTTAATGTTTTTATCCCAACTTTTTTTTGCTCGGTTATTCCAGAGGATTAGGGGCTGTGGGTGACTGTAGCACGGTTGGCTACGTACGGTGCGAAAGAAGTTCAACATACCACATGCAAGCCAAGTCGACTAAAATTGCCCTAATTTTGGTCACAATTGCTCAAGAAAATCTCCAACCGTTTAGGGTGCAGTAACATGCAGCCTCTGGTAATTATGCATGGAAATAACATTTGCAGACCTGGGCCAACGGCTGAAATTAGCAGCCACGAGAGATTATAGCGTGGGCCGAGATTGTTGATTGCGCAAGGTCCATGACTCTACCGGACACAAGTAAAGTTCGCACGCTTACTTCTGTGTGGCCTCCCAACGGCAGTCGCGCCGGAGTGATGACGCAAACCCCGCATGCCGTCGCCTTTGTGTCGAAGCCCCCATGAAGTTGGAACAACTTTGTTTGCAACAACTTCTTAAACACCTCCGATTATCACGGTTGGCCACGGATGGAGCGAAAGCAGCCTAACGTACCGCACGTAACAAAGAAGACGTCGTCCTTTGTAGGAGGAGGAGGAGGAGGGAGGGACGCGTGGTTTTATGGAACGCACGCAGATCAATGACTCCGTTCAAAACTGTTTAGAAGAGTAAGTTGGCCAGCGCTCGGCCCGCTGTTGGCCAGTGGTGGCCGGTGATGACAACGGAGCGGCCGCCATGGAACGGAACGCCTCCATCGAGGAGACGGAGCGCGGGAGTGAGTGCACGTGCGGCTGCTAGGTGGATCGTCGCGTTGCGGAGTCGGCGGCTTGGGGAAACTTTAATCCAAAACCACTTCCACCACGTGACTAAGCGTCACTAGACGAGGCACGCTGTCCCAATCACCCGTTTGGAAATTTACGTAAAAAAAAGCCGAAGTCCTGAATCGGAATCAACGTTTTTATTTGTTCTGGAGAAATATGTTCCCCCGCCCTCACGTCAAATTCCTCCCCCCCCCCATCTCCCCCACCTCCCCCACCTTCATAGTCCAGCGCCCAGGCCCTGGTGGAGTTGCACCGCCTGCACACTTCATAACCACCCCCCTCTCCGCAGCCCCTCCCCCCCTCATCCTCCCCGCCACCTCCTACACCTCCCCATGCTATGTGCGTGTGTTGATCTTCTTTCACTCCGTACGTATCCAAGCGTGCTAATCTGAGGTACGGGGGACCGTGCAAACTAAACACAAAAAGCAGTTCTAAAGAAATGAGTTTGTCAATTTAGACGATATGAAATTGCGTAGCTTCAGTGGCTTCCGAATGTCGGAAGGAAGAGCGTTCCAGACGGCCGCGTCGTCGCGCACCTGAAGGCACAACGACGATGGCTGAGCCAGAAGCCGCCGCTGCCACTGCCAGGATGAGCGGAGTGTCGCGCGATGAAGGAGTGCCTACGTGCGCACTCCAAACGAAGTATTTCATTCGGTAGATTGGGCATTATTATTATTATTGTTGTTGTTGTTGTGGGAAACGGCCGCAGTGAGTCCCCGCGTGTGACGGGACGCGTCTGGAGAAGAGAGTTATCTCCCTCTGTGCATGTGGCAAGGATGTGGGGGGGGGGGGACAATTGACTCTCAATCTGGAATCAATGAGCGATGAGAATGTGAAATCACAACATCGAGCAGTGAACTGCTGCCATGGCTGGTTAGTGCACTCAACAAATAAAGATAATAAAGGGGAAAAACCTATTCTCAAGTCAAGATAAGCCTTTAAAAAAATAAATGGTTTGATTAGCGAACTCAATTGTACAGCTTGCCACACCGCGTATTATTTTTCTGCCAATTTTTATATTTGATACATTGCTTATGTTTGTATGAAAAGAGTCAATAAATGCGGAGAATTAAAATAATTAATAATAGTTTACACGCAACTTTGACGATGTGCTGCTGAAATAAGGCCTCAGCCTGCCTTGTCGGTCAAAGGGGTTGTTTTGACCATACTTCACCTTGCTGTCCGGGTTGGCGCAAAGGGGGCCCTGTACCGATATCACTCGCCGCTCGTGTTAGCCACGGCCAAGAATTGAACTCGGGTCACTGGGTTCACAACGCGGTGGTGATAACCACTGCGCCACCATTGTGTTGCTTAAATATGTTGTTAATTGAACTGGAAGCAAATGCAATCATCAAAGAATAAAATTAAATTGTAACAGCTGCAATCACGTTTTAGCCTCTCGGGTCACATGCTAATACAGAGCCATATTTGGATAAATGACCACTTCCGTGAGATGCAGGATTAGAGCGGTGGCACAGTGGTTAGCGAGCTGAACTTTGAACCCGGCAACCTAAGTTCAATTCCCGGCCACGGCTAACATCAGTGGCCAGTTATATCTTTGCCGACTCTGTCCAACGTGGCGGAACGCGGTCAAACAACCCCAACGGCCGACAAGACGTGGGTGGGCAGGCCGTCATCCAGCAGTGGACTGACCAAGTTCTATTCATTTTACATTTCTACGAGGAGACGTGCAGCAGGGGGGCCGATCAGAGAGGTCAAAGCACTGAACTGGCACCAGTGACATCCTGAGTTCGAATCCAGGCAGCCGCATGTGAAGTGTCGTGAGTTGATGGTCTCAGCGCAGTCACCCAGAGCTGTTCAAACCCCTCTGACTGTGTATATTAAAGTTGGCTCTGCACTTGATGTGTCCAAATCTCAGCCCCTGTAGCCGAGCAGGAGTGGACCACGGGGCACTTGAAGGTCATCTCAGAGGTAGCTCTGTGGTGTCCTCTTCCGTGGGCCGTTCTCAAACATCAAAACGGTCGCGCGCTGCTCTGGATTCTAAATCTCGCGACGTGACAACGGACAGCGCAGTCGGGTCTAAACCGCATCCATAGACAAAGCAATTCATGGTGGAGCTTTACTCAGAGGAGGCACATCACGGCCCGCTTCGCTGGTCTCGCATCTTATCCACAAAGAAAGCGCGCGAGACATTTCCTCGACAGACCAAATGTCAACTGTAAGGCGTCGCCATCAGTGTACTGTACGTCGGCATCACACGAGAGCTGTAAAGAGCAGCAGCACCGACCGGGCTTTTCAGGAGAAATGAAAACCTCAAGCGAGACGTCTAGACCACCCATCCCGTCCCGACTTCACTGTCGGTTCCGCTGCTACCCGGCGAAGAAGAGACGCTATGCTCGTATCAGCACTTCGATGCCCGAAAATCCCGCGCAAAACAATCCCCCATGAGACTTCAAACGTGGCCTGCAGCCCTCTAATATGGTTTTAAACTGGTACAAAATCCTCCGGGATTTTCGCGGGGTTTACGTGGGATTTGTTTAAATTACGCATAAGACGCTAAAGATTTTTTTTATCCTTTTTTTCTCCCCTCCGCACGGTTTTGTTTTTGAAGTCCCCCCCCCCGTTCATCGTCGTCGTTATTTGTCGACAGTTGCAGTCAACGACGACGGGAGTGTAAACACTCGCACGTGACACATTGACCCATTGACCTCTCAGCCTCCGTTCAACTCGCTCCAACCGGTCACGAGCGCCGGGGGGGGGGGGCGCCAAAGGGGTTAACGGTGTGCGAAGGGAGCACAAATATTAATGTGTTTGTTTCATCTGGACGACTCTTTCTGGAATTGGCACTCGAATAAAGTTGGAGCTTGCGTGTTAGTCCAGAGGGGCTGCTCTCCAGATGGGATCCAATGCGAAGGGGTAGCGTGCCCACACAACAATCGCCCGGCCACTTAGCACTTGGCAAGAACATAAACGCGCGCCCAGCCATCCGGTTCAAGCTATTTCTCTGTAATATTTTAAACGCAGCCCCGAAATCAAAAGGGCGTTTTGAAGCGATGCCTCGGAAGCTCGTTCAAAGCGTTTGCCGAGAAGATCGCTCGACGTACGATCGCTCTCCCGCTCTGCCGGTCAAAACGCCTTGACGAGAGGAAATCTAAAATACGCACAGGTAAAGGTGCACCCCCTGCAATTGCTTGGTTTATGCCACTGCTGGTGGAGGGGCCTCCAGAAGAGAGGGCCCTTGAGAGCCCCCCTGGAGGGCACTTCGGTCTACTCTTCCACGGTGGACAGATGCCTACGATGATCGGGACGTACCCACACTTCGCCCCACCGCGTGCAATCTTCCGAGCGACTACCGTAACTGCGGTGTTCCCGTTTCGCCTGCTGGGTGGACAGAAGCGTGGTGGTTGAGGGGGTTTAAGACACTCGCCCCCATTGTTTAAACTGCCCTGCCAGGATCTCTGCTAACCATTACACCGTTGCAGGAGCCACAGCGTCAAGAATGTCACTGAATGTGTTCAGTCATTGGAGAAAGGCACAGCAGCAGTCAGACGTTAAGACGTTTGGACAATTTAAATTTCGGGATGAAGCTTCTGCATGGGTGAGGCGTTTTGAATGCCTGGAGAAAACCCTCAAAACTGAAAGGGGATGATACACACAAGGACCTGCACAAATCGGTTCAACTGTCGACTTGCTGTACCACCACCTCATGGGAACACTTGCGGCGTGCAGGTTTGAGCGTGGCAAATAAGTTGAGGGGAAGTCGGTCAGGAACTCCACGTTCCTGTGACAGCATTTCCGTGAGGCCTCCCACGGAGCGTTGTTCAGGCCTCATTAGGCAATGCACATTTGACTGATCCCTCGGATAACCGATGATCGGCTGGGGATTTACCTTGGCCGAGATTGCATCTCGTGACTGTGATTAGAGGCCCCGTTCACCAGAATGTATCGATACACTCGATGTGTAAAGTAATAATAATTTACGACAAAAATAACCAACTGCCAGTGGTCAGTCCACCGCCGGATGAGGTGATCCCTCGTGTGATGTTGCCGACGGCTGGATGCGCGTTTGCGTCGGTGGCAGAGTGCTGATAAGTGATGAGGCGATTGTTGACCATGCTTCCCGTTGGGCAAGGCGAGTTGGTAAAGTTGGTAAAGTTGGAGAGAGGGGGTGGGTGGGGGACGGGGGGGAACCCAGCGAGTTCAGATGTCGTTCTGCACTCACACGGCGTGAGGTAGGCCTCCATCCAGCAGTGGGTCGACAGAGGCTTGCACATTGATCTTGGTCGTGCGCGAGTCGTTTGTATTATCACCCGCACCTCCGATTTGCAGGATTGGCTACGTACGGTGCGAGAGAAGTTCAACAGACATGTGTCATTGTCGAATGGTATGCAGTCTATTCAGTCATTATACCGAGTTAAATGGAAAGGAAAGCACTGTCAAAAAATACGTATTTCAGAAACTGGCATCTGCATTGAAAATAAAAAAAATGATTTATGACAACAATAATTTTAATGGCGGTGTTATCCATGCAGATGACGAGTGACACGAATTACGGCTAGCAGCAGGTACAGCAAGAGAGTTCACAATAACAATGATTAGAGAAAGGCAGGATTAGATTTCTTGGACAATGAGAAAAACAAGAGACGGAATATTATATTTTGACGGGGGAAATTCTACGTACAAGAGGCGGGGAAAGACAGAAAATAAGGTGCATGAGCAACGTGAACGCATGGATATGCTGCTGGGAGTACGTGACGCGAGGTTATTGAGTCGCGTCATGGACAGAGAAAGCTCGAATGCCACGATTGGCCAGCGGCGTTGTCACGTGTGTCTACACGTGAAAATCGATGAAAACAATTGAACACATTTTGTATTGGAGGCAAACGGCAACAAAATGTGTTGAAACAAAAAAAAAGAATTCAGTCGAAAATATTAATGAATATATATTTATTCCTAAAGGTAAAAGTGCAGCCCTGCAACGTTTTGCTCACGCCACTGCTGGCGCAAGTGCCTCCCACTGGAGGGAGTTTGAGAGAACCCCTCCAGAGGAGACCCCTTCCACTCTGGCCAGAGGTTGTGGAAAGATTTGGAGTACCCACACGTGACCCCACCACGCTTGACCCCACCACACTTGACCCCACCACGCTTGACCCCACCACGCTTGACCCCACCACACGTGACCCCACCACACTGGACCCCACCACACGTGACCCCACCACACGTGACCCCACCACACTTGACCCTATCACACGTGACCCCACCACACGTGACCCCACCACGCTTGACCCCACCACGCTTGACCCCACCACGCTTGACCCCACCACACGTGACCCCACCACACGTGACCCCACCACGCTTGACCTGGCGATCGACTCACTGCTGGCACCCATCTGCTGCAGACTGCTTGGTGGACAGAGGCAGTGGGTGGTGGTGTGGTGGTGTGGCGGGGAGATTTAAGAAACCTGCACAGTTGGTTAAACTTCCGTGGCCCGGAGATTTAATCGAACCGGTGATCTCTGGATTGCAGGGGCGGCGTTGAGCTGTCATTTGTGGGCAGGTCGCTTCTGAAAACGGAGCTAATAGCTCAGTGGGCTTTACCTGGTCAAATTAATTTGTGATTTCTTTTTTGTGATTTTCTTTCTACTGGGCATCTGTGCAAAAGATTCATCCACTATAAAGAAATGTTTTTATTCTGAGTGTGCCAACCATTATACCGCTGTGGCAGCATCTTATTAACTTTTATATATATTTAAAATTCCTGCAAATTCGACTCGGCTAAAAAAAAACACTTATATTTCCTGGCATTTTGACTAATTGTACATTTTATATATAAATCGGACATTTCGGCTGAAAATACTACAACCGCAAACTGTCCGCAGATGCTAGCTGGCATGAGCGGCAGGTATCGGATGTCCCACTTGTGCCTCGCTCGCAAGTTGCGTTATTCCCCCATCACCAAGACCCCCCCAGCCCCCCCCCCCACTCCCAGTCCCCTCCAGCCCCACTCCCCTGTCCCCCCCCCC
>CM025645.2:7395069-7405235 GCA_014621495.2 Entosphenus tridentatus
GAGAGAGAGACACGTGGAGAGAGAGACACGTGGAGAGAGAGACACGTGGAGAGAGAGACGCGTGGAGAGAGAGACGCTTGGAAAGAGACACACAGAGAGAGAGACACGGAGACACGCACGTAGAGAGACGTGCAGAGACAGACACACACGGAGAGAGACGTGGAGAGCGAGACACACGGAGACGTGGAGAGCGAGAGACACACGGAGAGAGACGTGGAGAGAGACACACGGAGCGAGACGTGCGGTTCTCACTCGCGCGCCGTTTGATGTGGCGGCGTTCACAGCGGCGGCGCACGGCCCCACCCCGCAAGAGTCGCCATCGCACGCCGGTGACTCACGCAACGCACTTCCGACAGACTCCCCACCCACCTTCTGCTGCAAGGGCTTCATTCATTCAGAAACGTCAAAGTGATTTCTTTGCTCAAACGGAGCCTTGAGGCATTGGTGCTCACCTCCCGTTCACAGCCGCGAGCTGCTGGTGGAAATTCAACATTCCTTTGCCGAGGGAGAGTTTTTATTTTATTTTCCAGTGGACAACTGCGGATGACCTCCTTACGAAAAGTGCCACCTATTTTATTGACCCCCCAGACGGATGATGGGCTGAGTCAACCTCCCTCCCGCCAAACCAGGATTTGAACTTGCGACGTTCCAGGCCCGTTCGTTCCTTCGCTCGCTCATCCGATGAAAAAAAAAATGTTATCGCTTGATACTGCATTGGCAGTGATGCAACACACACGCAAACGCAACATGCTCACGAACATGGCGCGTTTAAGGAAGCTGTTGAGGAAAGAATTGTGCAATAGAAACGACGGGACTATGAAGTGTTGAAACTAATGGGTTGCCCAGGGATGACGTGACGACTTGATGTAGCGAGGCGGAGAGCGGAAGAATGAGCGTGCGTGCTGCGTCTGTGCACAGCGAGCTCGCAGGTGTCCCGCCGTCAGGGGCTCAACTTCATCCGGTGCCATCCAGAGAGATACTCCCACACCCGGCACACCACGTCGAGTAGACCTCTCTCACTCTGGCCGTGGGAAACTCGCCAGGCGCCTCCTCCAGTCTCAGTAGCCGACCACCTGGACAGAAACATTCAGTGGGAGATGAAGGCCTTGCCTACTGCCTGCCCACGCCTTCCACTCCTCGGGAAAAATCTCGCGCAGAAGGGCAAGAGGAAGACAAAGGTGGACTTGTGGGGGGTGACAGCTGAGATCGAGGAATGGACCCAGCTCAGCGTGGGGATTGTCCTGCGAGCCGGTGAACAAACACAGATCCCCGGTATAGCCTGAGCAGACTTTCAGAGCAAGTGCTGTTGGCGAGGAGCGCCTATGAAGGCCGCCGCCACGCCCGGCCGCCTGCGTCTCCCCAGTGGCGATGTTTACACACCGCACCAAATACTTACTTGAGGCTGAGCCGAGCTAAGGGAGGCCCAGGACGGGTTCAAATCATCGTCACCGGTGAACAGAGAGAAAGTGCTGACACGTGTTGGCAGTCGACCCCCCCCGAACCCACAGCGGACGGATGGATGAACTCAGCAGCTCATGGGGTAAGGGGCACCACCCCCATACGCAATCGTGGCTCAACAACCGCGACATGGCAGTACAGCAAGTGGGTTGCTAAATCGTGTGTGTGTCTGTGTGTATATGTGGGGAGCGGTAGTGTAGCGGTTAGCGCGCTGCGCTATGAACCCAACGACACGAGTTCGATTCCTGCTCACGGCCAACACCAGTGACGATTATCTGAACCGGTCCTGGGCCTCCCCTAGGTCGACTCAGCCTCAAATGAGTACCCGGTGCAGTGTGTAAACATCGCCACTGAGGCGACAAAGGTGGTCGGGCGTGGTGCTGGCCACCCACCCCCTCGTGTATCGTTCCGGCCTTCATAGGTGCTCGCTAACAGCACCTGCCCCTACAGTCTGTTAAGGGTACACGGGGGATCTTTATTGTGTGTGTGTGTGTATTTGTGTGTTTATATTTTAACTGCTATTCCCCCCCCCCCCCAGGTACGTGGCTTCCCTCCGGGCACTCCACTTCTTGTCAGCGAGTGACTAACACTCATTGAGGTGACTGCTCAAACACGTTCCAACGCAAGACATCTCTTGGAAACGAGTGCTGTGACTCAGTCGGATTTACCCCAGTGAAGACAGACATTCTGTTGTCACGTCTCGCTCGGCACGACGTCTGACGTTTCGCTCCACGTGCTTCTTCGGGAACTGAATGTGCACCATTGGAGACAAACGAAGGAGCACGTGGAGCGAAACGTCGGACACCGTGCCGAACAACAACAACAAGCCATGGTAACGACCCGAAAATACCATCGGAGAGCCGTACAGCACAACTGAACTATGGTTTAATATTAAGTTGACTTAACCACAATCAAAAGTTGGTAACTTAAGCAGACTGGAGCCCCCACAATTTGAAAAAAATAAAAAATCCGAGCCCTTTCCACTCACGCCGATGAAAGTGGGGAGAGAGAGTGATTGGAAAACCACAAATGCACGCACCGCCAGTGAATCGCAATCCTTGCACCGCAGTCGCACTCTCGTGCCGCTGGGTGGTCAGGCGTGGCGCACGGACGAAGAGGCTTGACCTCGGGAGGGCTGTCAATACGGAAGCCCAACTCGGACTTGCGCAGGCGTTCAACGTACCGACCTTGCAGGGGAGCTCCCTCGTGGAGGCCCTTCCGCCAGCAGTGGCACGAAGCAGCAACTGCAGGGCTGCGCCTTTGCCTAGACTCTTACGCGAGGAGGAGGAGGAGAATACGATGCATTGGCTGCGGTGGTATTTTTCTTTTAATTTCACATTTTTTCTGACTTTTTCCGTCCCTCCAGGGAATGGGACGAGGATTTGTTTCCACGGCATCTCAATGAAGCCAAGTATGCTAATTACAGCCGCCCATCGTATTCCAATTAAGTAATTATGAAAGCTGCACTTTTTTTTGTACTTTTGCGATGTCGGTGTTTGTACAAATGGGTGCTTTGCTGCAGCATTTGAAGGGTATTTATTTTTTTATCGCAACGTGCAAGAACTGGCCAACCGCGCCGGGAACCGGTGACCCCTTTACACTGGCGGTAATGACAGAGCGGGGGGGGGAGGGGGGATGTTACCACTGCGATCGCAACTTGTTTTTGCTTGCACGTAACCGCCGAGCATTTTATAATGGCCAGTTGTTCGACTAATCCTTCCGACCCCACGCTCTGCAATGTCTTATTCGCGCCGCGCATACTGCGAACCAGAGGGTCGCCGGGTTCGGTTTCATCTCCCCGTGCAGGAGTCGAAACGATGGGCGACGAATTCTGGAATCCCCCCCCCCATCCCAGTTACCCCACTACGACCACCGGCCTCTGTCCACCCAGCAGCAGAGGTCGCAAACGGGTTTTGATTCCTTACCCGTACCCGGCCGCACCAGGGTCGCAATCGGGTACCTGTACCCGTACCCTACCTGATACCCGGCTACCTGTACCCGGCCGGGTATCGGGGAGGGTACGGGTACCCGATTGCGACCTCTGGGATGAAGCCACGTTGCAGGTGCGGGTGGGTTGATTCTAGGAACTTGAATTGTGAGAAGAGAAGACGTTGGGAAATGAGTGACAAACGGTTACTCACCAGTGACTCACGGCCTACCCATACCCGGCCGCACCAGGGTCGCAAACGGGTACCCGTACCCGGCTGGGTACGGGTGGCCGGGTATCGAGTAGGGTACGGGTATCGGGTACCCGGTTGCGACTTCTGCCCAGCAGTGCCATCGGGCTACACCGCAGGAGGTAATCGTGGGGCAGATCGTGCGTGGTGGGGTGCAGTGCGGGGAGACCCCCACCACCTCCTCCCAAGAGGTCCGATCCGCGTCGAGGAGGAGGAGGCTGAACGCCGTGTGGAGGAGATCTCTGAAGCTCCCTCGAGTTGGGGTCCTTCTACCAGCAGTGGCGTGAGCAAGACATTTCAGGGCTGCACCTGTACAATTTTTTGTAACCTTTAATCATCGACACCGTCATCAGCCATGATCTACCCACTGCTGGATAAAGGCCTCTCCAAGCCGCAGGCATCACTCGGGATCTCGCGATGGGCATAATGCACCCAGCACGTGCACACGAGCTGGTCACATCGCTCCGTCTCCGCGGTGGACGAGCTCTGACCACCGGTTCAGGACTGTCGTCGCTTCAACACGAACACGTTTTGGCTTCTCGCCAAGCTAAGACGAGGGCTTGTTGGTGCGCTCTTTGCGGCAGGGACCTGCCAAGGTTTCGCAGTCGTGGAGGGGGGGGGGTGATGATTGCTGATGCTGATGTTGCTGCTGCTGCTGTGCATTATCCCAATTGAGTCATTTTCAGAGTCATTTTTCAAATTATGGCAAGTTGGACCCTGACGCTGGCACACAACGAATTACATCACGTGACCTTTCATGTCCATGGCACGTGGTGTTTTGGTGAATCCACCCACAGTTCTAACCTGGACGGCTGCTAGATGCGAACTGTGAACTTCTGCAACAATCGGCGTACGAACTCCCGCTAGGACAATGTCACCGCCTTTGCCGTAAGCCAACAAAGACAAAGATCCCCAGTATAGCCTTTAACAGACGTATGGGGCAAGTGCTGTTAGCGAGTAGCACTTATGAAGGCTGGCACAGCACACGAAGGGGTGGGTGGCCAGCACCACGCCCCCGGCCACCGTTGTCTCCCCAGTGCTGATGTTGTACACACCGCACTGGGTGCTCATCGAAGGCTGAGTTTCCACTTGGCGATGCCCAGTACCGAGTTTGATATTCGTCACTGATGGCCATCACCACGAATCGAACTCTGTTCGCCAGGTTCTTAGCATAGTGTGCTGACTACCACGTGACCGCTGTCTTACGCCTGGTGAATCTGAACGACGACGTATCGATGTCGTCTGTCGATTCCATCAGCTCATTAAGCGATACCTGTCCACCCAGCTGTGTTAGAAACTATCCAGCAGCAGCGTGCGAATGTGGTCACCCAGAACAGGCCGTACAACGTGTAACGACGCAATGCCCCGACCCACAACTACGGCGGAGACATCACGGCGGTGACGATACACTCCGCCGCGGCTCCTGACGCTGCGGTTATCCGGCTTGACCACCTGCACGTGGCATTGTAGCGCTCGCTCTGCGTCTACATCAGCAGCAGCCTTACGAAGAAGATGAAGATGAAGCAACAATGGGGCCGAGCAAATTTCCAATTTACTGTGTTATCTCTCTCTGCTTATATGTCTGTCTATATGTCTCCGGTTCTGTATTTTATCTCTCTCAAATTTAGCATTTTCTGGAAGAACGTAATCAACCAGGTCGGGTGTTGACTGTTATGTTAGCCGACTCTCTGTGTTGTATCGCATTATATTTCTAAGTATACTAGGTTTGTTTTCTCTTTCATTTATACCTGACGATGATTGCTTGTGTTGCAATCGAAACGTATGCTATTATTTAATTTATTCTTTTCTCTTTATACGTGACTTTACCGAAAGAACCAAAGACTAATTCAAACACGATTCTCCGTCGTGAGCCACCCCGTGGTGCCCTTATACAACTCAACGTTTAACCTACTCACGCCGGCTTGTGCCCGCCCTCACAGTCGGGCGTATTTGCGGAATACACCACGCCGCCATTGACCCTGGCCATTGACCGAGCAACCCAACGTTCCTACCAGCTCCCTCCGCAGGACAATGTGTTTCGTTAACTGCGTCCATCCGTCCGTATCAAGAGGGCACGGCAAATCTCGTGAAGGCGGTCCCACACAAACCAGCCTGGAGCGTCAAGTTACTGTTTGGACTGAATCCCATTGAACGCCACTGCCGACTTGATTGCAACGTGTTGCCCAAAACGCAGACACAAATATCTAGAGCAGGCAGGACATTCCCAACGCATCTTTCATGCCGCTGCTTATTAAAAACTTCCAAAGACAAAAACGCATTTCCGGCGAGATTTTCCTCAGAAAGTGGAGCTCGTTTAACCGACCCCGGAGAAGATGAGGCCCTTCTCGACCCGGAATTTAACTCACGGCCACGCAAGTGCGACTCAAACCTCTCCACTGATGCCTCCACCCGGGCAGCCTGGACGTCTGTGACAAAAAGAGCATCACGCCTCATCGGACTCCTCCAGTCTCAAAGGTTGTCATTCTAAAAGACGAATGGGACGCTGCGGCAGGCGAGCGCGCTGCCCAGCAGAGAGATCAGAAATCGCCGCAGCATCACAGAACCCACGCGTGGAGACGCCAAGGGCCCCCCACTCGCTGTCACACGACTCCAATCCCGGCAGTCCACGCAAAACATTAGAGATACTTTCATTTACACCCCCCACCCGTCGCCCCCCCCGTCCCCCCACCCTGTCGCCCCCCACCCCACCCATCGCCTCCCCCCCGTCGCCCCCCACCCGTCCCCCTCCCCCGTCGCCTCCCCACCCGTCGCCCCCCTCCACCCGTCGCCCCCCCCTTTCCCCCCCCCCGTCGCCCCCCCACGTCGCCCCCCCCCCCACCTGGCCGTGACGCGGTGTCTCGTGGAGTTGTCGAGGCGCGGCTCGCGGTGACGCGCGCCCCCTGCGCTGTGAGACCAAGAGGGCATCGCGTCTCGCAGTGACGTCTGCGGCTGCCCGCCACGTGGCCGTAGGTGTTGCGATTGTATAACTCGTCCTTGCTGTTGTTGTTGTGGCTGCTCGCGTGAATGAAGAGGTGGGGGGTGGGGGATTGTGTTGTTGTTGTCTACTGTGAGACTCGGCTGGGTGGGATGAGTGTGAGAAGTGTGACTTCTTAAGCGTCCTCTGAGGTCACGGTAAATACGACACCACTTGTAAAATGACAAAATAATTCTCATAGGCAAGTTTTTTTGGGGGTTTTTGGTTTTGAGATACCAGCACATTTCATTTTAGTGGGAAAAAAAAACATTAAAAGTAAAAAAAAAGTACTTTACCAGCTGAGGGCCACTGAGCTACACAGCTCGTTTTCAGCAGCGACCTGCCTGCAAACGACAGCTCAACGAAGCGGCGCCTTGTCACGTGGACATTTACAGCAGCCAAACACTCTAAACGCGTGGTGACGTTGATTCTAGATGTGGAGGGAAAGACCGGAGGACCCGGAGACAAATCCACGCGACCACGGGGAGACAGACACGCAAACTACAAATACACAGCAGCAGGCGTCAGGGTCGGGATCGAACCCACGGCCTCCTGCACCCTGGCGCCCAACGTTAAACAAGTGACCAAGGTTTTAAAAACATTTGTTATATTTTTAAGAATGAACGGGTCCAGGTCAACCAGATGACGCCAAAAGGCGCACAGTTCAAAGACAACGCACTACCAGAGTAATGGTCGAACACCATATGAGACTAGGCTCCAAAGAAAGCTGTCTCTGGTGTGGACCAATCAGTTTCAAAGACAATGCATAAATGATCAGAGTATTGTTTTTTGTTTGCATTTGACTGCAAGTATTGTGGTTAATGTAAGCATGATTCCTTGCAAAAGGTGTCAGTTTTGTTGCCAGAAAAAAAAACCCTGTTAGTATATTTTGGTACTGGCAAAGGAGGTCCCATGATGGGTCCAGGTCAGTCGCTGCAAAAGGCTGATGTCCCTGGGGGCGAGAGTAACGATGGTGTGGTCACCAACGGGCGGGAACGTTCACAGTGGAGATGGAGCGACGGAATCGGATCGTGTGCCGACGCTGGGTGTGGATCGTTACATCGCAAGTTCGGAATAGCCAACAAATATCTGTTCCTCCTTTAACATAGTGGAATAATACAACAAAAATTAGTCTACAGAAATGTATACTGCGAAGTATTGTGTGTATGCGTAATGTGTAATGCAATGTAGTGTGTCAGATAAAGTTCATTGTATATGAACATTACTGAAGAATACTTTCATATACGCAGTAGTGTATATGAAAATACACTATTCATATACACGACTATTCATATACCACGGTGCCGGTGGTATGGAATACTGTCATACACGTGCCCATTTCCACCGCTGCATATCCATAAAGGCAAAGATCCCCCGGTATAGCCTCAGCAGGGTGTTCAGCCAAGTGCTGTTAGCGAGCACCTATGCAGGCTGGCATGGCACACGAGGGGGTGGGTAGTGAAGACCACGCCCGCATGGATTTTTCTCTGGGTCCTCCAGTTTTCCCCTCCGCACTTACAATCAAATTCCCATGTGAATGCCCACTTCGTTGAGCTATCATTTGGCCAGGTCGCTTCTGAAAGATAGCGAATGGATCAGTGGGCCTTACCTGGTAAAATAAAACACAATTTAGTTTATTGCTTAGTTTGGTGGCTCAACGGCAGAGCGAGCGGCTCGTAATCAGAGGGTTGTGAGTTCAACTCCTGATGGTGATGGCGGTTTGTTCAGCTCATCATCCCTCCGTGGTCGCTAAATTGAGTACCGCCTTGTGGGGAAGTCCACAGCGGTTGTCCTATCGAGGTACTCGCCGCTACCGTAGAAATGTGACCTGTCCACCACTGCTCACGTCGTGATGAGGAGGTGTGCAACAATGCCTCGGTGCTCATTTGAGCAGAATAAATCAATCGAATTTGTTTGGTGTTGCAAGAGGATGCAGGTGGGGGGTGACAGGAGGAGGAGGGGGCGAGGTCCGGACAAAGGGGGAGGAGTGGTGGTGGAGGAGGGGGGGGTATTCCTGTTTACAATCAGCGCGGCCCCAGAGCTCGATAACCACAGAGCGCTGACGGAGGGGGCCTTGCGTGCCCCACGTTGCCCGCAGAGAGAATTCTCGTGTCTAGACTTGAAGTTTATGCTCCGGGAAGTGGCTTTGTGCTCGAGCCTGCTCACCGCAGCACCTAGATAAATGCCCCGATTTTTTTTGTCGCGCGCATTGCGGAGACTTTTGTAAAAAGGCAGAATAGCCCAACGTAAACAGCAGTCCGAGCGGACGTTCATCGGCATAGGAATGTGGAATTGTTTTGAATTTCAAGACAAAAAAAAAACTGCTTCTGATTTGCTGCGTCTAGGGGCGCACCGTGGGCGTGCGCTCGACATTCCACATTCCTATGCCGGGTGAACGGGACCGTCCGACGGATGACCGCTGTTGACGTCCCGCCGAGACGCGCACTTACTCAATTTGTTGATCCTGGGAGGGATGATTAGCCGAGCGGGATTTGACCACCGGTGGTTTGACTTGCATCGAGCGCCGTGAAGTCCTGCGTCAGGGTCCGCGAGGCTGAGGCGCTCGTTTAACTCACGGCCAGGCTCGCCTCGATCGGAGCCCTCGCCGGATGCTCGTTGCATTAGTTGATGATGAAACTCACCCCAGTGCTTCACAACGTGAAACTTGGGGTGCCGTGGTGGCGAGATGTTAACTACTTCGCCTGGTGTACAGGAGATCGCGGGTTCGATCCTGCCCCTGACGCCTGTCTATCTGGAGTCTGCGTGTCTCTCTCCCCGAGGTCGCGTGGATTTTTCTCCGGGTCCTCCGGTTTTTCCCTCCACATTTACAAACATGCTTTTAGAGTACTTGGCTGCTATAAATTTCCATGCGATAAGCCACGGCACTGAGCTATCATCTGTGGCCAGTTCGCTTCTGAAGAAGAGCTACATAGCTCAGTGGGCCTCTGCTGGTAAAATAATAAAATCTGCAGCCCTGCAATTTCCGGCTCGCGCCACTGCTGGCAGAAGGGCTACCACTAGACGGCCCCCCTCGAGAGGGAAACAATACCCACGACAGTAATTGCACGCTGGCCACGTGTCCTGTAAGAGGTGGGAGTGCCCACATTCTACCCCACCACGCGCGCCCTGCCGATAGACTCACCGTGGTACACGCCACTGATCCTGCTGGGTGGAGAGAAGCTATGGCAGGGAGAAGGAATTTAATAAACTTGCACCGTGGCTTCATGGAATTCAGAACCATAATATGTATTCATACTGGAGGAATCTGATGAGCTGTAAAGCTTTTTTTCACAGATATCCCATGGAAATCGGCGACCTCTGATGTGGCAGCAATCCCTCCCAGCGCCCTGCTCCGTGTGGAACGCATTTTTAGCGATTCTTGAAATCGGGCAGCAATGCCTACAAGGGGTTGCGAGTAACGCAGCGCTCGCGATCGGACGATTTCAAGCTGCGAGCGAGGTGGCATTTTATTCTGCCGGTGGTACGCCTGGTGGTGACGGATCGATCGCATGTACGCCTGGCGTGTACGCCTGGCGTGTACGCCTGGCGTGTACGCC
>CM025645.2:7409327-7430152 GCA_014621495.2 Entosphenus tridentatus
TCAATTATAGATAATCAATTATAGATGGTCAATTATAGATAGTCAATTATAGATAATCAATTATAGATAGCCAATTATAGATAATCAATTATAGATAGTCAAACATAGATAATCAATTATAGATGATCAATTATAGATAATCAATTATAAATGGTCAATTATAGATAATCAATTATAGATAGTCAATTATAGATGATCAATTACATGAATGAAGGGATGACGGGGGGGGGGAGGCCGTTGGTGCTAAAGAAAACATCGGGCCAGGAAGGGAACGCGTCTGTGAGGGGTCGTCCGCTGAGGAGACGCAGCGATGGAATGGGCCGGCGTCTGGGCTGTTGGGCATGTGGTGATAGCGGCAGCTGGCGGAGGCCTTCATCCAGCAGTGGAATGACCATGGCTACTGATGATTGTGACGACGACGAATTCAGTCTTCGGCCAAAATCAAGCTTCCGTTAACGTTTCAAAACATGTCACGTGATGCATGTATTGTTTATCATCAACTAATCGCTGTGTGTTGTTTTGTATGTATGATTATGCTGAGTAATGTATTTGTGTTATCTACA
This sequence comes from Entosphenus tridentatus, assembly GCA_014621495.2. Classification (NCBI taxonomy): domain Eukaryota; kingdom Metazoa; phylum Chordata; class Hyperoartia; order Petromyzontiformes; family Petromyzontidae; genus Entosphenus; species Entosphenus tridentatus. The sequence goes on from CM025645.2 coordinate 7,409,891, forward strand.
ATGATCAGGTTGAGCGAAGAGTTAATCAGACTCCTAAAAACGCAGCGCGGTTAGCACCCTGTGGGCTAACCACGACACACACCCCACCGAGTTCTCACCCCAGTCACGGCTAACGTCAGTGGCGAGGGGTATCTCACCCCTCCTCTTCCCACCACCCCCAAAGTCAAAGCTCCCCCGTACAGCCTCAACAGACTGTTGGGGCAAGTGCTGTTAGCGAGCACCTATGAAGGCCGGTAACGGCACACGAAGGGGTGGGTGGCCAGCACCACGCCTGGCCGCTTTTGTCTCTCTAGTGACACACCCCACAGGGTACTCATTTGAGGCCGAGTCGACCTAGGTGAGGCCCAGTACCGATGGGTATCTAACTCTGGTCGCGGGAGCTCGCATCGTGCTAACCACCGCGCCACCGTAATGTAAAGACAAAGATCCCCCGTATAGCCTTAACAGATTTGGGGGGCAAGTGCTGTTTGCGAGCACCTCCCCGTAATGTAATTACTCAGATTGTAAATGTTGTGGATTTACTCTCCAACACCCCGGTGGGCTGAAGTAGTCACTAATTGTCGCTTTGTTTACGCGACAAATCCCTTACTAATCGTCTGTGTCGGGTGGTGGAGGGTTTGGACACATTTATACTTACGCGACCTAACCCAAGCACCTTTAGTATGAATAATATTGGTCGCGAAAGCCTCCGCGTTCAACGAATTACACACGCGCACACCTCAACACACACAATCTGTCTGGCGAAGTGTCGGGGGGAGGTGGGGCTGCTGCCTCCTGCTCGTGCCTGGCCTCGCTGCTGTGGCTCGCGAGTCGCGCCGCAGACAGCCCTGGACGTGAGCCTCCCCCCTCCTGCCCGAGCCGTCTCGCCTGGGGCACGGGGGAGTGGCGTGGGGGGGGAGGCAGAGGGGAGTGCCTCGGACTCACGGCCAGGTCGGTGTTTCTCAAGACACCTCCGGTGGGATTCACACACATGGCGTGTCAGCCCACACGAGTTCTGCCCCGTATTCTTGTACAGGGAACGCGAGTTTGCAGGTCCAAACGGCGCACGGCCGTTTCAATAGGAGCACAAAACATGTGTTTAGTCTGTTTGTGTTTCTTCTGCCTTGTGATGGGACTTTGTAGGACGAACGTTGAGATCTATAGGGGGCACGGGGTGACCAATGAGGTCCTGACTCTGTAATCAGGCAGGGCTCTGACACGGGCTTGAGAGGTATGCACACTTTCGATTTAAAGCTTTCGTGACTGCAGGGATTCATCTTCTTCGTTCTTTTGGTAAAGTCACGTAGAAGGGAAATAATAAAATAGTAAAAATAAAACATAATAAAATACAATTCTCACGACGTTTCGGCCACAACGCAAGCAGCCGTCCTCAGGTGAAGAACAGGTCTGTCGCAAAGCCAGCGTCTGACGCTGTCTTTGCCGATTGAGTCATGAGGATCTCGCCCCTACAAGCGAACGCGGCTTCGCGTTCAGCAGTCGCACGCGGCATGAACATGGAGATGGTGACGATCCATAGGAGTCACTCCAGAGATCCTACACACACACACACACGTCACACACACACACATACACGTCTTAACGTCACACACACACACTAAAGTTTCAGTTTAATTTACTTGGTATAGCCCTGTGAGTCATTCGACTCTTGAATCGGGTGCAACCGCAACAAACAAAAACATGAACAAGAAAACATCTTAAAGTGACTGCGCAAACAGAAAATCCAGGAAAGAGCTGCAAAGTCTTCCAGAGGAAAAGCACCGTACACCATCGCTGTGCAAAAATCCCAGTGGGATGCAAGTCAAACAACAACAACCACAAGACAACTCAAGTCTCCACGTGACGTGAATGTCGCCGCTCCATGTGACGTCGTCGCCACTAAATCAAATTCTAGGCGCTGCTCAAATTCGCTCGCAGCCTCAAGCCAGGAGGAAGTTTATGTAAACAACAACAACCACTGCTGACTTTCCACACCCAGCCAGATTAATGGTATCGGGCAGATGAACATGTCCTCCAAATATCTATTAGAAATCGCAGCCAAGATCCTTGTGGATTTCTGGAGGATTTCGGTGAACTCCCATACGTAGAGAAAATGCGAGACACAGACGAAGATTTAATGGAAACTTCCAGGGCAAGATCCAGGATAACGGAGTGCTTGATCTTGAGGGTAAATTGTGAGCCGAATGTGAAAACAAATTGAAAACAGCGGTTTATTTTCAGCCGCTGTTAATGACTCTGCAGTGTGAGTAATTTCCCTGGAATGCACCAGGGAGGCATCACACACCGCTGTCGTCTGCAAGACACACGTGTCCCAACCCCGAAGTATGAAACGACAATAAGCGGTGTGTGTGTTATAATCCCATCTCGTCAGATTAATGTTACAACATGTAACTTTGCGGATCAAACCTCGTTACCTTGTGAAGTTGCACGGTTTTGAGGTTTGAATGGAAGGATAATCGTTGATGTACAGCGGCTTTGGTTTTCAGAAAGGTGCCTTTAATTCGTCTTTAGTTGCATTGATTGACTGATTTGAGATTTGTCTGTTTAATTTTTCAAAATGTTATGGTTTAAATATTGTGGAGGGGTTCATTTAGAGCTTAAAATAAACATTGTAAAATCATGACCGTAGCTCGTGGTCTGTGACATTCCACATATGCATCATTGAAGTTGTTTTAACAGATTTACAAGTTGGAATAACATTGTGAAATAAATTCCAATACAATTTTTTTTAGATATGTTGTGAAATTTGCAAATTTAAAATTGAAGAAACAAAGCAATTTTAAAAAAGAATGAAATTAAAACTATAAAGAGGCTTACAGGCCTATCGCCAAAACAATTTAAAAAGTTGAGCCACCAAGCCTGGATCCACTACTCAGCGCTCAATATTCATAACTGATACTGGTAGGAACCCACTCGTTCCACCAGCCCACAGTGGATTATTGTGTCCGTCCGTCCGTCGTGCAAAGAGGGGCTGGGTGGGGAGGGGAGAGGAGAGTGGGGAGGGGCTGGGTGGGGAGGGTAGGGCTGGGTGGGGGGTGGGAGGGGTGGTGCTGGGTGGGGAGGGGCTGGTCACCCCTTTGTGCCCTTATAAAACTCAACGTTTAACCTACTCACGCCGGCTTGTGCCCGCCCTCACAGTCGGGCATATTTGCGGAATACACCACGCCGCCGTTGACCCTGGCCATTGACCGAGCAACCCAACGTTCCTACCAGCTCCCTCCGCAGGACAATGTGTTGTATTGGGTCAGATCGCGGTAAAATTTGTGTTGTACATTTTAGCGGCGAGTTACTCTAAACGCATGTTTCTAACCTTGGAGGGAAAAACTGCAGGACCTAGAGAAAAATCCACGCGACCACGGGGAGAACACGCAAACTCCAAATATACAACAGGCGTCAGGGTCGGGATCGAACCCACGACCTCCTGTAGACCAGGCGAGGTAGTTCGCATCTCGTCCCCGTGGCGCCCTACATTTAACAATTGAGCAAGGACGTTTAACTGGTGGCTACCACCAGCATCATCAGGCAGTCTCAATAATTGTTAAAATGTCCTCAAATCTCATTAATAGCATGCATTCATCATTTGAAGCTTTCGTGACTGCAGGAATCCATACTCGTTGGTTCTTTCGGTAAAGTCACGTCGGTAGAAAAGATAATAGATCACGACGTTTCGATCGGTTACTTTCTGGCTTGGGGTGTGATTTGCACTATTACAATGTTGGTGATGATGGCAGTGGCGATGATGTCAATAATAATGATGATTGCGGATGACGATGGTGCATGATGATGATGATGATCATAACAATCATGAAAGGGCCATTGCACGAGTCATTACCTATTTTATGTTTTCTATTCAGGCCACGCAAATGTGTTGAGTGTTTGTGTTCATTGTTTCTTTCAACCACTGCCATCGCAGCAGCAGCAGCAGCATCACCAAATAATTGTACTTCCTTCACGAGCGCCCAGAGTCAACTCAACCAACCATCCCACACCTGGGCCAGTAAACGAGGTAACCACCTTGTGACTCGACACTGAACCCACGCCTACGTGCGGGGAGACTGACCCCGGCCATAGAAATATGGCTCAGGAGCTCCCAGACCTGACGTTGCTGTGCACACGGAAGCAGCCACCGCTATCCCTCGACGGGGACATCACGCAGTGTGCCCTCACTCACCACACACCAGTCGGCCAGTGTGAGCAGCCGCGTGGCCGAGCAGCACGGTTGGCTGCCGTGCGGTGCGAAAGAAGTTCGACGGACGGACGTGATCCGTGAAGATTAAACAATTGTCAATAACGCCTCGACAGACCTGGTTTTCACCTGAAGACGGCTACTTGCGTTGTGGCCGAAGCGTCGTGAGAATTATTTTAATTATTTTATTACTTCCCTTCTACGTGACTTTACCGAAAGATCCAAGAAGAAAAAAAACGAATGGTCCGTTCGCTGTGGAGACGGAGCGATGGGATCGGCTCGTGTGCGCTTGCTGGGTGGATTTTTACCTCGCTGGGTGGATCATTAGCCCATGTGGTATAGGCGGCTTGGGGAGGGCTTCATCCAGCATTGGATAGATTTTGGTTGATGATGTTTTTTTAAAGGTGAAAGTGCAGCCCTGAAATTTCTCGCTCATGACACTGCTGGCAGAAGGGCCCCCACTAGTGGGAGCTCTAGAGAGCACCTCCACACGGGTACTTGGCCTACTCTTCTACGCTGGCCACACGTCTTACCAAGAGGTGGGAGCGCCCCCACTTTAACACGCCACACACGCCCCGCCGAAATACAAACCGATAGTGACGATGATGATTTATTATCATTGCAGGGCCTGTTCAATGCATCCGGTATATGACGGGGGGGGGCGGCCTGGGTGGGGCGCTCTGTGAGCCACTGGGGCTCCTGCGCTGAGATAATGGCTGAGCCCGGGGAAGGCGGGGTCTGTGGGGGAGACGGCTCACACAGCTGGGCTCTCTGGGTCTGTGGGGACTCCCCCCCGCACCCCCGAGTGTGGGAGGGGGGGCAGAGGAGGAGAGAGATCGCTTAACCTTGAACCGTAGCCGGGAAACATCATAAAGTCCCGCCGACTTGCGGGAAGATCGTGGACGCTGCTGACACTTAAGTGATTTTCGAAGTCGTTTTCAACTCAAAGCGTCTCCCGGTTCCGTTGAGCGTGGGGCCGTGGCACTCAGCTCTCGGCGGTGGCTTCTCTCAGCCGAGCGTCTGCCGTGGTGCGGCGAGGCTGATGTATCGGCCAATTCGCACGGTCCGCGGCTGCGGTGGACGTTCAAGACGCTGGACTCGCAAGCCAGAGTTCGCCATTCATCGTGGGGCGGCGTGCCACGCAGTTCGCCGACTGGCAGGACGCGTGTCGTGGCCTGAAGCGCGGACACCGCCACCCCCTCTGCCGAGGCGTTCTGCCTGAGCGTGGAAGGAGTAGGCCAAGCACACCCCACGGGGACGGCCCTCGGGCCGGTGCCTCCGTTAAGCCGGCGGTGGCACCGAGCAGGTCGATGTCCGGGCTGCCCCCTTTTACCGTTGACGTCAGTCTGGGCACCGCAACCTGAAGCCAGCGAGCGCTGTTCGCACGAACAGCAGACAGCTGGCACAGCTGGTACAGCTGACACAGCAGACACAGCTGACACAGCTGGTACAGCTGGTACAGCTGACACAGAAGACAGCTGACACAGCTGGAACAGCAGACAGCTGGCACAGCTGGTACAGTTGACACAGCTGGTACAGCAGACACAGCTGGTACAGCTGGAACAGCAGACAGCTGACACAGCTGGTACAGCAGACACAGCTGACATAGCTGGCACAGCTGGTACAGCAGACAGCTGACATAGCTGGCACAGCTGGTACAGGAGACACAGCTGACATAGCTGGCACAGCTGGTACAGCAGACACAGCAGACACAGCTGACATAGCTGGCACAGCTGGTACAGGAGACACAGCTGGTACAGCTGGAACAGCAGACAGCTGACAGCTGGTACAGCTGACAGAGCTGACACACAGCTGACACAGCTGGTACAGCAGACACAGCTGACACAGCAGATACTGCTGGTACAGCTGGCAACGGGAGCCTAAGCACATCGATTTGGCCAGGGGGGTAAAGAAGGAGCCACTCGCCATCGCGGCGGCGTGAGGAGTCGTCGTTGCGGCGTGCGCGTCCGCGGCGTCTTAAGCGTCGTCAATCTGCGCTGCTTGAGCAGCAGCAGCAGCGATCGGCTATTGACACGCGGCAGAGAGCTTAGAGTGCTCAGGATGGGAACTGAATTTTTAAAGATACACGTTTGCAGGCATGCATAATTTAAAAATTAATAAATAAGCCACGAAGACCGGTCAAACTCCTTCTCTATCGGTTTACGATCGTTAGACCCCCCACCACCACCCCTCTCCCACGCTTCCTCTCTCCATCCCCCTGTCTCTCTCCGTCTCTGTTTCTCTCACTCGCTCTTCAGCAGATATTTGTTTGAATCTAGATCGATAATAATGTCTTCGTAACTTTGTTTGGTGCTTCGTTTATTGTCCTTCCCCCGCTCCTCCCATGAGCACGGTCGGCTACGTCCGGTGCGAAACAATCTCAACATTTGCATGCAGAACTTCTTTCGCGCCGCACGTAGCCAACCGTGCGAATCGGGGGGCGCCTCCACACAACATGCGTGGACATGGAACCCGGACGCAAGTTGCGCATTCACGGCTTTGTTGTAACGCGGCAAGGGCGGCTCCGAGAGCCATCGAGCGATCGAGGGAGCGAGCGCTTTGCGTTGCGCTTTGAGGCGCCACTTCCACGTCGTCCAGTTGACCAATCCCAGTTGACCTTTCTCGTCCAGTTGACCTTTCTCGTCCAGTTGGCCATTCCCAGTTGACCTTTCTCGTCCAGTTGACCTTTCTCGTCCAGTTGACCAATCCCAGTTGACCTTTCTCGTCCAGTTGACCATTCCCAGTTGACCTTTCTCGTCCAGTTGACCTTTCTCGTCCAGTTGACCTATTCCAGTCGACCTTTCTCCCAGCCACGTGATCGATGCCGGACCGTCGGTGGGCGTGGGAGGGAAACTGCAAAGTCCACTCCCTCCTCCTCCTCTCGTTTGTCTCAGTGGGGGGGGGGGGTAAGGATACAAGTAACAAATATGTTTATCTGCTATCTGCCCCATTCTGCTTGGTTCCAATAACAGCATGGCATGTTTCCATATCTGTGCAGAGCATGTGTTCCTACTTAGCGTGTGATGGGTGTCATTGTATATATGTATGTGTATGTATGAAACATTTCGAGCTCGTAGGAACGTTGGGTCAATGGCCAGGGTCAACGGCGGCGTGGTGTATTCCGACTGTGAGGGCGGGCACAAGCCGGCGTGAGTAGGTTAAACGTTGAGTTTTATAAGGGCACCACGAGGTGACCAGCCCCTCCCCACCCAGCCCCATCCTCCCCACCCAGCCCCTCCCCACCCTCCCCACCCAGCCCCCACAACCCAGCCCCTCCCCACCCTTCCCACCCAGCCCCACTCTCCCCACCCAGCCCCTCCCCACCCTCCCCTCTCCACCCAGCCCCTCCCTCCCCACCCAGCCCCTCCCTGCACGACGGACACAATAATCCCCTGTGGGCTGGTGTAACCAGGAGGTTCCTACCAGTAAAATGTTCAAAGTACCACTGTGCACATGCACAGACTGCCAATTTAAACACGGAGGCTTTCGCGACCAATATCATCCGCGATGTTGGTTGTTTTGGGTTAGATCGCGATCTAACCCAAAACAACCTATATTATATAAACAGACTGCCTGTTACATTAAACGTACACAACACATGTATGCGTTAAGTCGAGGGCCATATTTTACAAGGAGTGCCCTTGCCAATGACAACATTCGTTAAATAAGCCTGACTGCTGATGAGACCCGGGAACGCCGAAACCAGACCGGCGTTCACACTCGCTGGAGCTAATGCCGCTCGTGTCATTCATCTCAAGTTGGTGCTCAGACAGTGGTCAAACGTTTTCTTTTTTAAACCCCACAACAATCGACGTTCCTATGGCTCGAACCGGGACGAGAAAGATCTGCAAGCAGGTGCCGCTGCATTGCTGCTGTTTCCTCCACAGCTGCTGCTGCTGCTGAGGACCGCTTGCCGGGCGAAACAGCTGGAATTAATGATTTGTTTCAAGCGCCTAATGAATGCCGTGTGTGGGCCCTCCCATCAACGGAAAGGAGCCCACTCGCTACCTACCCATCCACACAGCAAAAGGCACTCACTGAGTGCACTGTAACTAATTATAATAAGAGGAAGCAACCTAAACACACACGCACGCAAGCATGCATACACACACAGGCACACACACACAGGCACACACACAGGAACACACAGGCACACACACACACAGGCACACGCGCGCATGCACGTGCGCGTGTGTAAACCTCTTTAAGTCCAGCCCACGTTTGATAGTTTTTTGGTTTAAAAAAACAAACAAACCGTGTTGACATCACATGCATGTGCACGGTGTGGATTAAACCTTTGCGCCATATTTCCTTAACGCGCGCAACGTGCGCTCTGGGAGTGGGGGCATTTGTAAACAAAGAGATGATTTAGTTATTAAGAGAAGAGTCAAAGTGTGCCCGCACTTCCCACAAGCATTTGTGTGTCGTTATCCACATGTGTCCTGAGCCAGAAGGAGGAATTCCACATTCCTATGGCATGAACCAGGACATCCACAGGACAAGGGCTGGCGACTTCTGCAATGCGCTGTTCACGCATCCTTCACCAGATGTTATTATTATTGTTACTGACCCCATAAGGACGACGACGATGACAATGATGATGTTACTGAGACCATGTCAACCCAAAGCACTTGGCACATGTACACAAGAACATAAACAGAAAAATATATAAATATTAATGATCCCCTTGCCAATCCACTGCTGGATGATGGCAGTCACGCGGGAGCCGTTTGACCAAACATCACCGTGCCGGTCAGTGTGGGTTGGTAAGGGTGGAGATCCAGGACCAGAACAACTATATCTGGCTCTCCACTCATGTCAGATGTGAGCGGCAACCGAACTCGGGTTTACGGGTTCACAGCGCAATGCGCTTGACCACTGCGCCACGCAGACTTGTAGGGTGGCGTTGCGTTGCAAGCAATTGGTTGCATTCAAATAAGTATCTGCTCTGAAGTAGGTGTCCAAAGTAGTAACTTTATGTATATTTTTGCACTGTAGAATCGCACCTCCAATTGGCACGATTGGCTACGTACAGTGCGAAAGATGTTCATACATACAGAGAAGTAGTTTAGGCCACGCTTCTGTACTGTATGTATGTTGAACTTCTTTTGCACCGTACGTATCTAGCCGTGCTATTGCCAGTGTAACCTCAGAATATGCCCGCCTTTGTGATCTGAGACGCGAATACATGGCAAGTTAAACTCGTGCACACCACGTGACAACTTCGTGTTGGGCTGTGTCGGGTGGAATCGGATTTTCACGACACAAATAAAGCGAGATGAAGATCAATTGTGGATTATGGACGTTTTTTTTGTTGTGCAGTGATTGGTGACCAGGCTTGAGACCACGGGCTCCCACTAACCCAGAGGGTCCCGCTGTTAAACACCACCCACTGCAAATTCAGACTCAACATCTCACGGGTACCAGCTCGGCACTCTGACTCCGCGGCCAAGATGAACAATTCTCCACGTGGAGGAGAGTGCGAACTAGACACTGATAATTGTGTATTCACACCAAAGGCTCCGTTAGTGCCACGGACTTAGACAGGAAATGTTAATGTCAGGATAACCATGAATATTAACATTCTTAAATGTTTTAGTTACTTGCTCATTAAATCGGGTATGACCCATACCCACAATGCATCTGATTTCATCAGATCCTGTAAGCTAAGCAGGCTCTTGGCCTGGATAGAGCTTGCATGGACGACCACCAATCTAAAACAGTCAACATGTAAACATGTGTGTAGGCTGTGGAGCGACGTGGCGGGTAGCAGAGAGTGGGGCAGCAAAATCAATCGTTCAATTGGACTTCTCATCTCCCATGTCCATGCTGCCCAGCTTCGCCAACCCGCACTGACCATCGTGGCTAAGTGCAGTGAATTAACCCTCACAACCCGCACGGCATGGGGAGATCCTCGTCCAGCGGGCCCCTTCTAAGCCACAGGCCCCATAATTCCATGGGGCTGACTGCTCGGATTTGTTGTCTCCGTCAGCTGCTATTCTTCTGTGCCTCGTCTCTGGTCACATCCACTGTCCTCGTGTTTCATTCCACCGCATCTGCCATCTCACCCTCGGTCTCCTTCTGCCCTGCACCGGTGGCATCTCCGTAGCCCGGTCTAATCTATGGGTCTCCCTGCGAGTTTCTGGGTCTTTGTGCAAGGAGTCTGTTTGGTCTCTATGCGAGTCTTCGGTTCGCAGTGCAGGTCTATGGGTCTCCGTGCGAGTCTGCGCGTCCATGCGTGAATCAATGAAACTCTAATCACCACAGCCCTTTCTAATTGCATCTCCTTCGTCTCCTCTCAAGCCATGCCCAAACCATCTCAGTCGTCGCCTCCCTCGCCGTGTCGAGAGAGTAGTGACCAAAGCTGATGTACACGCACGTCACTTCACAACTGCATCGCAGTTAGTCTCTTTGCGTCCATGGAAATTAGTTCCAGAATAACTTTGTGTGGCTCATTTGGCAAGGGAGAGAGAGGAGGCACTGTGACCCGGGCTTTCATCTGTGCATGTGCACCCCATTGCACACACGAGTTACTGTGTATCAGCGGGCGAGCGCGCGTGGGTGCGTGCGTGCGCGTGTACGTGTGTGCGCGTGTGCGTGCGTGCGCGTGTGCGTGCGTGCGCGTGTCCGTTATCAAGAGGAAACTTCTGCCGGGGTGCCTGCAGCGAGGAGGGAACCGCACGGTTTCACACACCAGCCATTAGCAGAAGTCATTTTGCGCAAAAAAAAACCTGCGATCGTTTTAAGAAAACATTTGCACCTCGTGCGTTTAATTCCTGCCTCTTTCATCGACGTTCTCGCTCTGTACTCACTTCTTTATTTATTGGCACACAGACATACACGTGCTATTCAATGTTTTACAAAGATCACCCCGTCCCCCCGTACAGCCTTTAACGGATTATTGGGGCAAGTGCCGTTAGCGAGTCGCACCGATGAAGACCGGCACGGCACACGAGGGGGTGGGTGGGCCAGAACCACGCCCGACCGCCTTTGTCTCCCCCAGTGCGGATGCTCAAATATTCCCCACTGTTGTTAGCCCCGAGTGGGAATCGCAGTGTGCGAACTGCTACACTACCGCTCTCCACACTGGGCACTCGCTCACGTGCGTGTGGGTGTGTGGAACGAGAGGGTGTGTGAATATTGAATAGCACATATCCATAAAGTTTCAGCGACCAGATTTGTGAATATATTAACGTTTGAAGAATAAACGTGGTTACAAGTTTAGAAAACTGAAATATTAAAAAGGATGGATTTATGTTTGTTATCTGCTGGTCCTAAAGTTAAATGTCAGCCATACACACATGGCTGTTTTACATAGACTGGCTCCTGCCATAGTAATATGGAATGCTTGCTATGATCTTGAGACTGAAAACGGAGACAAACACTGATTCATGCTCCTTTTTTATTTTGACTCGCCATATAAATGATAAAAAAAAAAAAATTATTGTATCAATCCACTGCTGATTGAAGACCTCCCCACAGTCAATCGTGGCACGTGTTTGACCAAAGTTAAATGGGATGCCCAGGGCCTGCTCTGATGTCACTCGTCACTGATATTATCCACGACCGGGAGCTTAACTCAGATGACCAGATTCATAGCGAAGCACGCTAACCACCCTGCCGCTGCATCCGCCCAACACACACACACCACACACATACACACACCACACACACACACCACACACACACCACACACACACACCACACACACACCACACACACACCACACACACACACAGATGTTGCTCAATCAAAACCTCGAACTGGAGCTTCATTTCAGCCGGATCTGTCCTGGTCTGTGCCAGAAATATATTTCCGCACCCAGCACGCCGCAGCTCACATCGAGCGTACCTCTCGCTACGGCTGTGGCTATGAGTCGCATGCCTACTGCAGTCCACCAGTGACCCGAAGTAAATCTATTTTTCCCCTGAAGAAGCTCCCAACACGTGGAGTGAAACGACGGGCGTCATGCCGAACAACAACAACAACAACACGCGGGGCGACTCGTCCTCTCAACGGAGAGCTGTTGAGCATCGCAACCGCGATGATCCCAGCAGCAGCAGCAGCTGCTACTGCTGCTGCTCTACACACTGCCCAATGTTTCACTCCAGGTGCTAGGGGTGGGGGGTGGGGGGAGCTTTCTTAATTTTTCCCGAGCTTCTGCAGCTCAGTTCCCTAAAAAAATGACGCCGCTTGAACTCGGAGCAAAACGTCGTCCAACGTGCCCAACAATGTCCCGGTGCAACCCGAAGCAGCACGGCCGCACGCGTGGAGGCGCTGCGAGCGATAACGCTCGTGCAGACCCGGCCTCTCCGCGCAGCGAGTCAAGCGGCGGCGGCTACAGGTGACGGACAGGAACTCCCAGATGTCTCTGAGCGGAAGGTCGTCTGCGGTCGACGCAACAACGGCGCGCTATGCCGGGCCGAGACAGGGAACGCTCTTCAAACGCCTTGTTCATTGTGTCCTCGGGACGGACGGAGGCACGGAGGGAGGGACTGTGTCGGCTCCGTGGCTCCGACAGCCACATGTGAACGGGGTTCCGCCGGAGAGGCGTCCCGCATCGATTGTCACCGACATTCGCGATGGCATGAAACCCAAATATAACTTCGTCGCGGCTAAAAGCGGCCAAGCGCAACCTCTCACTGTACCAAACTCTTCCTGCGAGACGGCCGCTTAGAGTCGAACAAAATATATGGAAAGATATTAACGAACGAGGAATGTCGTGCGAAACATTAATATGTAATCCACATATAATCATCAGACGTTGTAAATAGACTACTGGATGATGGGTCCCCCCCCCCCCCCATCAAGCCATCCCAGTCTCTCTCAAATATCTGAAGAATGAAACCTTTTAGAATTGCAACCACATTTGTGAATAGATATTTATTTAATCCACGATGGTTTAATTACAACAGGTGACAATCCACGTTTGAAAAGTTTGCATTGTAGCATCTGCCCACAGATGGCCACACAATGACGCTACTAATGCCCTCCCTCCATACACTTAATCCACTTCCATTCCACGAAAACACACTTTATAAACTATTTGCTTTTTGCGGTGGGAAGTGGGGGTCATGGGTCAACAAGTTTTTCCACGACACCTCTAAAATGTCCCCTGTGGGCCATGAAATGCCCCAGGCCGGACGTCACAGGATAAGGTTGAAGGCGATGGTGATGACATTAAAAGGCCGTATATTACAACACACATAAGTATCTCATCATCATCATAATCATTTACAGTTCTTTGTCAATCCATTAATCGATGAAGGTCTCCCCATGCAAATCTCGCTCACCGTGACTTGTTTGGCCATACTTCACCACGCCGGTTAAGTGCTGGTTGATAAAGGGGGGTGGGGGGCGCTTATGGCTGGCACAGATATCACTCGCCACCGGTGTTAGCCGTGGCATGGGTTCAAACGCAGGTTGCCGGGTCCGTAACTCAAAAGGCCACCCACGATCTACACCAGGACAACTTTAAGTGCCATTGTGAACGGAAATGTTAACCAGAATCGCATTTACTCTGAGCAGCCACGACAACTTGTGCAGACACGGCATGGCGTGCTGCTGAAGTGAGTGGAGTACTGAAATAAGGGAATAAATCCACATCTTAAATGTAAATACATTTTTTAAGGATAATCTCCGACAGCGCTTACCGGTGGCGATCGCTGGAGGCAAATGCCCTAAGACGAATCTGGCATCGGTGGCGCTTGCAAAAAACAACTTAATTGCCAGTTAATTCTCCCTTAATTGATTCCGATTTGAAACGAATATCAATTTGGTACTTAATTTATTTCATTTAGCTGACCCTAGGGCCTCCTTATGACAATAATTAGCAATGCTCTTGGAAATAACCAATTATTATATTGCTTTTCTCTCTCTCTCTCTAAACGGTATCCCCGTTGTCAACACGAGTGTTGGGTGACTCACTTTCGGTGGTGAGCGGGTGACGCAACTCCAGCAGTCGTACGGGAGATCCCAGTCCCCCCCCCCCCGACCATCACACACCCACTGCTCCAATTAGCACGGTTGCCAATGTACGGTGCGAAAGAAGTTCACCATTCGTACGCACGCACAGGGCTCGGTCCTGACTCCGAATTCAAGAAACTCGCCCCGTTCGCTGCCGGCTGCCGACGGGCAGGGGAGACGGGTCAATTGACGCAGTCGCCAAATCAATAACGCGCGGGTGTGTGTGTTTTTTTTTCGTTCATTCACGCCGGCGCTGCTACGAGGATTTCGATGTCATGCCCGCTTCGCAGCAACGATCCGCCCGTCAATTAGCGGGGGGTTAATTGGGGCTCGAGTGTAAATCGTCACGGCGGCTTTTGTTCACGCGTTCGGCGCGGAGTGTGACGTGAGTGACAGTCGTGTTTACACTCTTGTGGTGCATTTCTAGAGTTACAGTTTATCTCTGGGTGTTAATGTGGTTCGTTTGGCAGACCAGAGAATATATATACGCAGGCGAGAGTGGTACGCTGATTGGGGTTTTTTTTTATCGGCGAGCGAGGCAATGCGTGCCGTGATAATAGCGGCTTTGTGCGGTTTGATACCGCACACCGCACACACAGCCCTCCCAGACGCGAGATTCCGTAGCCGCAAGTGCCGCAAGTGCCGCAAGTGCGCACAGCGCCTCCGACGACTGGCTGCTCGCCCAGGATACACGACGACGTCAAAGTGATTTCCTGCTCGAACGAGCATTGGAGGCGAAGCTCATCTGCCGTTTGAAGGCCTGGGCCGGTGGAACTTCCCCATGATCACGGCCAGGGGACGAGTCTGTCCATTGGACAGCCGCTGTTGACTTTGACCCCTGGGGGGTGATGGGCTGATTCGACTCCCAACTCGGAGTTGAACTTTCACCTTCTGATTGCGAGCCACTTGCTGCGCCTCCGAGCCACCTCGTGGGGTTAGAAGTCACGTGCTACCCGACATGCCGCAGCGTCTCGCGTGTCTCGCTGTTGGGATCCTGTCCTTCTAAAAGTAAATAAATAACAATCTGACTAAATTAAAATTAAAACAACTAAATTTTAGTTTATTTAGTATTTTACATACGTGACTTTACCTAAAGAACCAAAAAGTATGGATCCTTGCAGTCACGAAAACTTCAAATCTAGAAACAATCTGACTGCTCATCTAAAACGCTCCGGGTGGCACCCTCGGGAGATTGAAACCAGATCTGATTTTCTCAGCGATTCGTGTCATGTCAGGATCAAAGGGTCGCGTGCTTGTGTAAATGTGTGTCATTGTCAAGTGTTGTGAGATTTACAGATGTGGCTCATTATACAATCTATTTCACCCGAGTGATTTGAAACTTGAAAAATGATTTTTTTTGTAAGACATCATAATTGTAACCTATTGTTATTATCAATGCCAGTGGAATGATTCGGTAACTTTGAATTAATGACAGTAGGTCCTCTTTAACACGGCACACGCATTCCTGAAAAGTGACAACAATTTCCCCGTGAATAATGTACCGATAAACTTTGGCGAGCTACGATGTGCGCACCCACAGTGAGATGGCACGACAATCAGGGTACGCCGCCGTGTTGCTGCATCATCCCACGTCCTGTATCACCGTTCCGCTCAGCCACGCAGCCCAAGAAGGTAGTTTGTCGTGGACCGCGCTATAACGGCGCGCGTCCCGCGCTGAGTGAAAATTGTTTCCCGAACGGAAGAACGGCGTTCTAGCAAACACGTGTGAATAGTGTAAACAAGCGCTAACTTGACCGTATTGCTTGCAATTTTAAAATAAATTAAAAATCACCATCGCCATCTGACAACTATTGTTCTCGGACATAATTTGGCATCTCGGCGCATTTAATCCGGCAAAGCGTTGAGAACGAACGATACCAACAATTTGTTTTGTTACTTATTCCAATTCTATCACAAGCGATGTCATGGGAACTCCCACAGCCACACGAAAGCCAGCGGTTGGTGGTGCGATTGCTTTCCCACAGCGACTATTCAACCGGCTTGTGCGTCAACCCAACAGCCTCGTGGCACAAATTGCAACGATGGCGGGAGAGGGCGAGGGGAGGCGGACGACATCCGCAGAGTGGACCGACCGTGTCGGAGTAAGACGAGTGGCGTGAGCACAATTGCCGAGTGCCCTGTCCGATGGCGGCAATATAACGGAGAGCGCTGACCGTTGCTGTGTGTCTGCGGGACAGCAGGCGACCTGGATGACAGTGAGCAGCTGTTCCCACATTCTCGTCCAGTTGAGAGGAGACTGAGAGGAGACTCACGAGGAACGGCAAAATCGCATCGCCGTGTGCTGCTGCTTCAGTCGACTCGGGTTTGGTCCCTCGGCTGAAGGAGCGGTCGGCCGCTGCAGCAACTGGACTCGTGCTTGGGGGAACCCCGGACCCGCCGTTTAAAAATCCACAAAGACAAAGATCCCCCGTGAAGCCTTCACAATTTGTTGGGGCAAGTGCCGTTAGCGAGTAGCACACCTTTGTCTAACCAGTGGCGATGTTTACACACCGCACCAGGTACTCGTTTAAGGCTGAGTCGACCGAGGGGAGGGCCCATGACCGGTTCAGATAATCGTGACTGGTGTTGGCCGAGAGTGGGAATCGAACTCGGGTCACCAGGTTTGTGGCGCGGTGCACGAACAGCGTGTATGATCCCCCATACACCTGGAGTGGCAAACGCTGTTTGCGAGCACCTATTAAGGCTACCACGGCACACAACGGGTGATAAAAGACCAGCACCATGCCTGGTCGCTTTTGTGTCACCAGCGTTTATATTCAGACACAGCACTCGGTGCTCATTTAAGGCTGAGTCAATCTAAGGGTGGCTCGGTACCGGTATTGACGTTGGCTTTGGTGTCCCCGCTCTCCACAGCCACATGCGTAGATGACATTAAATAGCTAAACTAACTACTAATTAGTAGAGGCGACCTGGCCACACATGACAGATGGACATACATAAATCACATTCATTTTAGGCTGAGCTGACCTAGGGGAGGCCTAAGGGAAATGTAATTGACACTTGTCATTGTGTTGTTGTTGTTGTTGTTATCCACAGGTTGGAATCAAACGCAGACGACCTGGATGACAGTGAGCAGCTGTTCCCACGGCTCCACACACATTCACACAAAGTCAAAGTTCCTCGTATAGCCTCGTAGACTGTTGAGGCAAGTGCTGGGCCCTCCCCTCCGTCAACAAGTGGAGGTGGTGTGGTCAGCCCCCTCCCAGCCACCTTTGTTTCCCCAAGTTGTTACACTGCACCCGGTGCTCATTTAAGTCGATCAAGGGGTTAGGCCAAGGAACGGTTCAAATGTACTATGTTGTATGTATGTATGTTGTATGTATGTTGTATGATTATATGTTGTATGTATATATGTTGTATGTATGTATGTAGAACTTTTTTCGCACCGTACGTAGCCAGTGATGTTGACTGTGAGTGGGAATCAAACTCGGGTTCGTCGAGCAGTACGCTAACCGCTGCACCACCGTTCCGCACACACGCGTATACACACACGCGCACAATGTACACCATGTAATTTTCGGCCTGTAATATTTGAAAAAAAAAGTTAAACGTTCCCCCCGCAGCACACAGCACTCCTTCATCGCCTCTACAATTGCATCGTTATATTCCGGCAAGGGGTGCACTGAGCCGGTTTGCTTTGGCTCTCGTTATTTGCGTCCTTATTTATTTGTTTTCTAAAAAATATCAAACGCGCCGGCAAATGATGTCTGTGCCGTGAGCGTGCGGAGAAAAGGGGGCAGCCTGTGTTCGGCCGCGTCGCATGGCCAAGCCCGCGGTTCGAAGACCAGCGATGCGATCACGTGAAGCCCCGCGAGTATGCCCGCTGTGGGAACGCGCGGAGTGGCGGGGGGGGTCTCTGACATCGTCGCGCAGGCCTCGATAAAGCGCCGATTTCACGGCCACCAGTCTCATGACCGAACACGAGAGACGCAGCGAGCCAGGGACACACAAACGGCGAGACGCGCACGCACGCACACACGCACGCACACACACGCACGCACACACGCACGCACGCACGCACGCACGCACACACACACGCACGCACACACGCACACACACACGCACGCACGCACGCACACACGCACACACGCACACACACACGCACGCACACACGCACACACACGCACACACACACGCACGCACACACGCACGCACACACGCACACACACACGCGCACACGCACGCACACACGCACACACACACGCACACACACACGCACGCACACACGCACGCACACACGCACGCACATACGCACACACACATGCACACACACACACACGCACGCACACACGCACACACACGCACGCACACACGCACGCACACACGCACGCACACACACTGCCAGTGCAATTATACAAGCCTCTGACCTCTCTTTCTCTCTGCTATTATTCTTATTTTTTTGTCATCTTCTGCCACCAAAGTCGTTTCCGGTATGGGGCAGATACTATGAAGTCTAAACTATTGTTATTGTACCAGGTGAGGCCCACTGAGCTCTCTAGCTCTTGTTAATACGTGACCTGCCCACAGATGATGGCTTAACGAAGTGGCTTATCACGTCGGACATTGATAGCAGCAGCCAAATACTCTAAACGCATGCTTCTGGCATTCTAGATTTGAAGTTTTCGTGACTGCAAGGATCCATACTCTTGGTTCTTTCGGTAAAATCACGTAGGTAAAGAAAATAATAAATAAAATAATAAATACAAGATACATTTTTTTATTAAATCACGACGTTTCGATTGCAACACAAGCAATCATCATCAGGTGTGAACACCACAGAAAGAACATGTATACTAGTAGAATTTTATTTATTTGTATCTTTCATTGTTATTTTATTTTATTCATTATTTTCTTTACCTACATCGCTGGAGGAGCTCCACTTCCACGCGTTGACCTTTGACCTGCCCACTCCCGTTCGAAGGAGATCTCTGATATGAATGATAAATATTGCCCGAAACGTCACCTTCAAAATAAGTTTATTTCTTCGTGGCGCTTGTCGTTGACTGATGCGTTCGTGTCACGTGTGTGCTTGTGCACCACGGCCTGTGCAGCAACACTTATGTTATTTTATTCTCATCGAGACAGCTGATGATGTCCTGTGTTTAGTTTGTTGTCCTTCCCCACACCTCCGATTAGCACGGTTGTCTACGTACGGTGCGAAAGAAGTTCAGCATACACACATACACACATACACATCCCCTCAAGACAATGCATCCACATTTAGTTATCCCCTCGTCAAGTATTGTGATATAATCTCCAGCTTCTCACGATGTGTCCCGATTTTTTGTGTCTCAGAGATGACAACGTTGGTGAGCCATCTGAAGCCACTCGCACTTTCTCTCGTGTAGGATCTAGAGCAGTACTTACTCCACACAGGGGCTGCCAACATTAATGCCAAATTATTGTATGTATTTAACAATTATCCAACTCTGTTGTAATAAGAATAAAACAGTAATCATTACCTCAGGAAAGCCTCGCTAAATGTTTGGCCCATACCGTTAGGAGGTAATGTCCTCGGTTATCCGACAGAACGATATATTTTTTTAATATCTAAATCAAAGCATCTCCACATTTATATGGCAAGTGGAGGTATCTGCACAAATGACAATATGCCGTGTCTTTTTGCCAAATACAGGGGCGATCAATTTATAGATACCCGACTAAAAATGATTGAGAAATTTAACAGAGAAAAATTACACTTTAGTTTAAACCTTCTGCGCATCTCCCGCCCAATCTCAACGCAACCGACGAAACTTTTCAACGCTCTCTCTTCTGTAGTATCGGAGTCATGAAAAAAAAACTGTGAGATATCTATAAATGGATCGTGCTGTATATCAATTTGTTATCTTTACATTCCTAAACATTTAACCTTCGGTCGTCGTGACAGGAGCACACGGAGCCAGCTGCCCTGTGGATTCACTTTCTGGGCTTTACAACAAACGAGGGCGCGTCCTGGCTGGCTGGGCCCGGGCCGCACCGCCCGTGAAATATCGCGGCCGCCCTCGTGAGTGTGACCCCTGACTCGCACGCACGCTGACACGCGACCCCCCACCCCCACCCACCAATAACCCCAACCCACCCCCTCCACCCAC
>CM025645.2:7436392-7460089 GCA_014621495.2 Entosphenus tridentatus
GTGTCGTGTGTGTGTGTGTCGTGTGTGTGTGTGTCGTGTGTGTGTGTCTGTGTCGTGTCTGTGTGTTTGTGTGTGTGTCTGTGTGTGTGTGTGTGTCGTGTGTGTCGTGTGTGTGTGTCATGTGTGTGTTGTGTGTGTCTGTGTGTGTGTCTGTGTCGTGTGTGTGTGTTTTGCATCGACAGGAACCAAAACTGACGACCGGAATTCCCAAAAGCACATTTGTAAGTGATTCCATGCATTCCATTGCGATGCTATCCTTCGTTTTAAAGGCATGTATTTATAATAATTATAATATTCAGATTGTTGGAGGTTCACTACTGGATGGTCAAAGAACCGCATGATCGGTTGTTTTCTCTGTTAAAAGAGCATTGCAGTTTTATAAAAGCAATAATATTGAAAGCTTGATTCGATTGAGTCCATTGGGTGTTTGAGAGTCAAAGCCGACATTTTATCTTATCGATCTGACCCAAGAGAAACGGACCAACGATTAAATCAATTATTCGGAGGCCTTCATCCACTGCTGGATGGAGGCCTCTGCATGTGTTTTTTCGATGGGGGGTTGTTTGACCATACTTCACCAGGCTGGTCAGTGCGCTTGTTAAAGGGGGTGGCCCAGGGCTGGTTATTTTATCACATCGCCACAGCTCTTGTAGACGAACAACCGCTGCACCACCACTCCTCATCACCGCATAAGTACGACGGGATTGCTTCGTTTGACACGTAGTCGGCTTTCATGACCAAAATTATTCACAATATCGGTTTTTGGGTTAGATCACGCAAGCATAAATGTGTCGTAACCCGCCACCACCCGACACAGCCAACCAGTAAGGTTTGTCGCTTAAACTAAACCTGCCAATTGGTCACTAGTTCAGCCCACCGGTGTGTTGGAGAGTAAATCCACAACATTTACAATTTTAGTACTGTGACGTTTCACCGGTAGTAAATAATTGGCACGTTTTGTTCACGTAACAACCTTTCGTGGTTGGTTTGTTTAACCCAGGACTTTGCCTCCCACTCGGAAGGCTGTAAATTAAATATCCCATTTGTCGACCCAGCCGATCACCCTGCGATAGGGTCAACAAGATGAGTAGCGCTTTGTGGTAAGTCCACGGTGTTTATTCCCTGGAGGACCTGGCTCAATCCTCGTCAGCGGCTCATGGAGAGGAGCAGGCTTGATCATTTCCAAATGCTTATTTGAGCCTGGGGGAACGACTGTCTTTCTTGACATGATACGATGCTCGAAACAAAGTAAAAATAACACAGCCATCATAATCAATCTTGACGTTTCTTTTAACGGAATTTAGCAGGTATATATATATATTTTAATGCATTCCCAATATTTTAAAAAATATAAATGAACATTTGTAATTGCCAAAGAGCTCTTCACATAAAATCCAGGATAACTCCACAACGTATTATAACATCACAAACCTAACAAACAAACCAACCGAGAAAGCTTAAGATATAGCGCCCCTAAAGCCTTGTCAGGGGCTTGGGCAGAGGGCCCAACAGGCGGGACGGGCGCGCGGCGGTACCGATGTTCACCTCGTGGGAGGCGCCAGGGAACCGATTCAGATCAGCGCCACTGATGTGGGCCGCGAGCGGGAATCGAGCGCGGCGGTGTGCCGGGTTTCCTCGTGCAGTGCGCCAACCGCCGTGCCACTATTCACAAACAAACACCACCATTCACAAACACCAATATTCACAAATACCACCATTCGCACGCACGCGCGCACTCGGTGACACGTGCTTGGGAAGTGACCCACACAATAAAAGCATTTTACGTGGAATGTCTGCTATGTTTCCATGCAGAGGTTGTGGGGGGGGTATATATACACACGCGCACACACACGCGCGCACACGCGCGCACACACACGCGCACACACACGCGCACACACACGCGCTGCCGCACGCGTTAGGCACGCGCGCCACCACGGTCATCTTCATTACCGGAAAACATTACGCGACTTCTCGGCCCCTCGCTTCGGCCTGCCGCTCTCATCCGGCACCCCCCCCCTCCCTTCCCCACCGTGATGGACGCCTTAGGGGGCCTCCATCACGGCTTGCTTCTGTCTGCGGGCGGTGAAGTTCCCACGGCGCTCTCGGACGGAGTCGGTCGTTACGTGCCGGCGTCGGTTCGCGCGTTCAGCCCGGCCGACCGCAGCGCCGAGCGGCGAGGGCTTCTGTCCGACTCTTCTCTCGGCTCGCTCGGAATCACGACGCTCAGCTCCTTGTAAAACGCGAGTCGTAAAACAAAGATATGGGTATTAGTTGTTGTTTTCAGCCACTAATGTGCTGGGCAAAGGCATCCTCATTTTACTGCAAAACCTTGCTCGCATTCGTCATCGCTGTCCAGCAGCAGCCTCAGACTCTATCTTTGCTCTCTCCCCTCTCTTTGCCGTGGTGGTCGCGTAGATTTTACTCCGGGACCTCCAGTTTTCCCCTCCACGTGTAGAATATTCACACGTTCATATATTAGTTGTCTGCGACTATAAATTCTCACTTGATGATGATGATGATCAGCCACTTCGATGAGCTATGTGCGTATGTATGTTGAACTTCTTTCGCACCGTACGTAGCCAACTGTGCTGATCACGTGCGGCCAGGTCGCATGTGCTGGGTAGAATGTTAACTTAACGGCATTTGCCTCATTTGCCAGTAGCAAAATATGACACCTTTTTTACAAGGAGTCATGTTTGCATTGACCATAATACCAGCACTCGGAATGCAAACAAAAACATAACTCTGATAATGTATGGACTGTCCTTGAAATTGATTGGTCCATACATTATCAGAGTTATGTTTTTTGTTTGCATTCCGACTGCAGGTATTGTGTTCAATGCAAACATGACTCCTTGTAAAAAAGGTGTCAGTTTTGTTGCCAGATAAAAGAGTAAAAAACAAGTATTATTAACGGCATTAGTTACATTTTACTTTTTTATTATGTTTTATTATTTTTATTATTTTATTACTTCCCTTCTACGTGACTTTACCGAAAGAACCAAGAAGATGCATTTTACTTCATTGCATCTCATGCAACAAATGTAAAGTGAGCAATGTGGCAAAACCGGTCTAAGACACGTGATCGGCGACACATCCCAACGCAGGACCCTCCTGCAAAGAGCCATGAGGCTCATTGAGGCATTGCTGGATCCAGTCGGATTGTTGAACCGGTCGGTTCTTGGGTTGTTTTCGCGCCTTGTTCGGAGGAACGTTTCGCTCTACGTGCTTGGTTACCTCGCCAAGGAACTGAATTCTGAATATTCCCGAAGAAGCTCCCCGCAATGCGGAGCGGCACCCCCCCCCCGCCCCGTGAGAGGCGTCAGGGATCGACAAAGCTCCACCGCGACGCTTTGTCACAGCTACCGGAATAGCGCAGTTCCGATGAGCGGAAGAGAATTGTGACTAACAGAACGAGGTCGAACACAAATGCCAAGTCGCTAAACGTTACAGATTCGTCATCATCTACCAAGGATGACGTTGTATTTATGTTGTATGTTTGGTTGACGTGGCAAGCCGCAGCTCACCGAGTCAGAGTGTCACGTGACATTCCTCCTTGTCCTCATCATTCTCTTCATCCTGATTCTGATCCTCATCATCATCAAGTCATCATCCTCCCCCTGCTGCTGCTGCTGCTGCCATCGCAGTCCATTGAGCAATCATCGTTCCCTTCCGCTTAGCGCAGGAACACGGCCCCTTGTTCCTTATTAAGAGAAACAATCGCCCTGGGAAGAGCCGTCCGTCCGCCAGCTGCACTCAAGAGGAGCGGTGGCGCAACGGTTCGCGCCGTGCGCCACGCGGGGCGGTGGTGGCTGCGCTGCCCGCCGCGGCATCGGAGCCAACGCCGCGTGAGGCAGCAGCGAGGGTTGGTGGGTCACTGCGCAGATGTTGCCGTGAGAAACTCCCCTCCCCTGTGGGTGTGTCGACGAGGTGCCCGTGCCCCGGCTCGCCAGGAGAAGGTGGCAGAGCAGCTGGACTCTTCGCCATCCGAGTGGCGCTGTTGGCTAGCGCACGGTGCGCGAAAGAAGTCCAACGTGCACACCGACATCAGTTCCCATCTGTACGGGGATAGAGCGTTGCTCCATCGCGCGTGTGGATTTTCTCGGCGTGCTCCTGATTGCTCCCACTGGTGTACTAAACCCGCATCGTCTCGAAGCACAGGTCCTGTGCGGCGCACTCCCCCAAACCCGACCTGCACTCACCCGTACTGACCAGAGTGGTGAATTATGAATTATGTTCAAACAACTGGCTTGAGGGGAGGCCCTCATCCAGCGGTATATCGACAAAGGGCTGCACATCATCATCATAATCATCATCATTATTATTAATTATACTTGTGCACGCTGTGTAATCTACAGCCGTGTTTTTATTGAATCACAATGGAAGACACGTGACCGTACTAAAGTTTATATCTGGAACTTTAGTACCAAAACGTTACGCTGTCGAGAGCACTCAATTAGCAAGCATGTAAAACCATAATCGCCCCTCTCCTCCCCATCTCACTGCATATTTTGCTCCTTAGGCATTAATCAGCCAGCTGATTCATGCTGAAACAATCAAGTAATTGCCTTTCCACGTTTCCAAAAAATGTGGGAGAAAAAAATCCTCCCGATTGCCCCTTTTTTTCCCGGGACCCGGACCACAAACCCACGCCGATTAAACTTGCGAGCATGACGGGCCGTCTCAGGCCCCGGCGACTCAGTGTGTCTTAGCAGCCAAATGTTGCAGCTGTCCCGAAAGGAGTCATCACATTCGTCGCAATGCCTTGTCAAGCACGACGGCTCTCATCTTTCTCTGGTGGCAGCAGGGAAGGCGCATCTCGATAGGAACATTGATGCTGTTGTTGTTGTTTGTCGTTATTGTTATTGTCTTAAGATCTAACGGTGAATAATACACCGTGTTCTCAGGATGAGAATACGGTTTATGCACAAATTCAGACAAAGACACCCCGTATAGCCTTAACCAGACTGTTGGGGCAAGCGCTGTTAAGCAGCACCTGTGGAGGCCGGCACGGCACACGGGCGTGGGTTCCACAACGCCCAACAGCCGCGCTTGTGCCGGGCGAGGTCACACACACGCGCACTCAAACGCACCCGATTTTAAGATGCACCCCCAACTTTCGCGTTAAATCCAGGGGAGAAGTGCGTCTTATAATCCGGAGAATACGGTAACAGGTTCAAAAACTACGCAAATTGTACATTAATATTCTCACACGAAATCGATCTCACTTTTACGTGTTTCCTATATGGTCTGAGAGGTATACAATTTTATAAATAAGCTGACCTCCTCTATACTATATTTGGCAAATACATTTCTGAAAATAATACTGTCAATACTGAATGCATTTGGAATCGTGCCGTGGTGTAATGGTCAGCACAAAGGGCTTGCAGTCCTGAGGTCACCGGTTCCAACTCAGGGCGTGGCAGTTGAAGCAATGGATCCGTTTTAGAAATCTCCGCACACCTCTGTCCACCAAGCAGTACACGGTGGCGAAATGTTAACTCTCTCTCCTGGTGTACAGGAGGTCGTGGGTTCGATCCCAACCCTGATGCCTGTGTATCTGGAGTTTGCGTGTTCTCCCCGTGGTCGAGTGGATTTTTCTGCGGGTCCTCTGGGTTTTCCCTCCACATTTACACACACGCATTCAGTGTATTTGGTTGCTATACATTTCCACGTGACGAGCCACTTTGTTGAGCTATCATTTGTGGCCAGGTCGCTTCTGAAAAAATAGCTGTATAAAATAATAAAAATAAAACATAATAAAAAAAATAAAAATAAAAATTTATTTTCCTTTGTTTTTTTTCCCTTTTACGTGACTTTACCGAAAGAACCAAGAAGATGAATCCCTGCAGTCACGAAAGCTTTAAATCGAAATTTAAGAGCTGTATAGCTCAGTGGGTCTTACCTGGTGAAATAACAGTTGTTCCATTGAAAGTTGTATAGACCAGCAGGTTCCGTGTGATGGGGTAAAGTGTTGGGTGTGCTCCCAGCATCTTCCAAGACGTCTGACCAGCGTGTGAAAGGTGAGGCCAAAATATCTTCAAGAAGAGGCCCTCTGAAGCTGCCTCTGGTGGACACCCTTCGAGCCGGCGGTGGGGCGAGCGACCACTTCAGGGGTTCACAACCTGACGAAGCTCAGGGCAGTTGAGGGGAACTCGTCGTCGTCGGTCGTTGATGTCGAATCGAGTCGTGAAGAAGAGGCTGGACACGTCTTAAGGCGCCGGCGAGGTGGAAGAGTTCAGAATCAGTACCGCGACCAACGTGCTGTGGAAGAATATCTCTGTGAACGTGACAATCGTGTCGGGTGGTGGAGGGTGAATGACAAAAAAAATTTTGGTTATTAAACTACCACGTGGCCTAACCCAAAACACATTTGCCTTGTATTAACCGAGGGGGGGGGGGGGCGGGGGGGGGGGGATTTCCCCCTCATTCTCAGCGGCCGCGTTGGGTGCGCGGCCCCAAAGTGCGCGCACCGGAGGCGGTGGAGTCAGGCGTGGGCGCCCCAACGCCCCCTCGACCGTCTCGCCGGGCAGACGCAGCAGTCTGAGACTTGGCGAACAACAACAACAGCAGCAACAACAACAGCAGCAGCAACATGCCAGACGCGTGACTGCGGGGCGACTCTTGTGCGCTGGGGGGGGGGGGGTTGATGCACGTGGCGAGAGACACACTCCGCTCATTTGTCACGAACACTTTTTTTCTCCCCGTCTCTCTCTCTCTCGTTATAATTATCGTAAACTTCACGGAGTCCGATTTGCGCCACGATAAAAGCGGGCAAGTCTCAAGCGGTACGAGCGAACGTAACTTTACACCACAACAAAACCAGCGTTCCCGTTGTTTGATATTCATCATCGTGGGCAGCAGCAGCCATGGTCAAGCCAGTGATCGACGGAGGCTTCTTCCACCAGCCGCTGCCACCTCTCACAATTCCGCAATGTGATAATCCACCGAGCAACGGGCACACGAGCGGATTACATTGCTCCATCTCCTCAGTGAACGTTCTCTCAGATTCCTTCCAATCCTTGGCTGCCACTTCGTAATTATTCGTCACCGCTGGCCATCGTCCCTTCAAGCTTCGTGTCCTGCCCAATGCCACCAACTCTTCTGGACCATGCGAATTGTGCCATTGACCTGCGTATGTTGTCTAATCCATACATTTCCTTTTCTGCCTCTCAATGTAATTAAAGCATGCATCTCGCCATGCTTCTTTGCACACTTTTCGGATTTCGTTCTATAATTTTCGTTTCTTTTCATTTCATAACTTTTTATATTTCTGTCCAACCCTCATTTTAGAAAGAAATAATCTACAATTTATTTCCAATTGCTCTCTCGCCATTACGTCGTCACGAGTCGAACAATCCGTTCAGATGTCTCGCAGAGCAGCGCGACCCTTCGTGTTCGACAAGAGCCCACGGAAGTGGATATCACAGAGCTACGTTTGGGAGTCCTCTTCAAGTGACCTCTGATCCATGTTAGTTGGGTGTGGCACTTGTCCCTATCCCTCTGCCACTGACAACATTTTTTATCGCATTACATTAAAACACATTTCTATTTTTTATTCTCCAACCTGCAGTCATTAGTCACCAGGCTGAGCCGCATCAACTAACTACACTCGAGAACCCAGTTTTGTTTTCGAGATGGATGGTTGAAATTATACTTTGCATTTTTCTCCACCTGATCTGTGCTTTGATTTGATATTTCATTATTTATATGGCGTGTGCATTTGAGACCGGAATTCCACCAGATCTGGGTACAAATTAATTCCTGTCCAGCGTAACTGTCAGGGTAAACCCCAGAAAAGGTGGCAGCCCTATCCAGCAGTGGATCGATCACGGCTGATGACGAATGATGATGAGATTCCAATGAGTGTCAGTCGCGTGACCTTGCGTTTCGAGTGGTTCACAATGACCACGCAGAAAGCTCAAACCCTCCCCCCCAATGGGAGACAACTCCGCTTCTCGATTCTCAGGTCGATATTTTCTCGGTGGCCATCCTCTCCGACCGGCCTCTGCCATGTGAATGTGGAATTTCAAACCAGGTAGGGAGATTGACGTTTGTTGACAGCGTATAAAGGCAAAGGTGCAGCCCAGCGATTTATTAATCACGCCACTGAGAGGGGAGCTCTGGACAGCCCCCTCCAGCCAGGAAGGGTAGCTTGGCCTACTCTTCCATCCTGGCCGGGCATCTCGCAAGAGGCGGCAATGCCCACAGTTCGCCCCACCCACACGCGAACTGCCGATCGTCTAACCGCGGTGTAACTCCTCGACACAACTGCTGGGTGGGCAGAGGCGAAAAACCCGCACCCTCGTTTCAGCTGCCGCGCCAGGAGATCGAATCGAACCAGCGACCTCCGCACTGCAAGTCCATCGTACCCACGGTGACACCCGCTGTAGCAGCGGCATTCCTGTGGCAATCTATTCCGATACAAATGCATAATGCGACCCGCTTAGTCCTTGGGAAAGTATTGTTTTCAGTGTCGGTTTTTTTTTTACGCACACACGCACGCAGATGCATTAAAAATAAAATGTAAAAAAGAGCCATTAATCTGCTCGCGAATTCTCACTTCAACTGAGCAGCTGTCGAGTGCCAACGCGATTCGCCGCGTGGCCCGGCAGAGGAGCCGAGGGGTGTAATTTGGGACGCGCGTGGGCGGCAGGAGTATTTCCACGGCGGGTTTCCTCTCTCTCATCTCTCTCTCCATCTCTCTCCATCTCTCTCTCCTCTCTCTCTCATCTCTCTCCATCTCTCTCTCCTCTCTCTCATCTCTCTCCATCTCTCTCTCCTCGATGACACCACAACCACGTGACTTTTCTTTTGTATTGTGCGCGGTGCTTTCGGCGCCACAGCGCGTGGATTTGTAACGATTTGTAACGTTTCTTTTCTTTTTGTTTGCTGGTGACTTTGTGTATTTCATATTGAAATCACCTCCAGTGCTTTTGCTGCTGGCGGCAATAAAAGTTGTTTAAAAGTCAAAAAGTCTTCTCTCTCTATGTCTCTCCTCCATCTCTCTCTCCATCTCTCTCATCTCTCTCCTCTCACTCCTCTCTCCATCTCTCTCTCCTAAGGAGAAGTCGCCAGGGAGTTCACGAGATCGGCGAGTGCCACGTGACGCCCGGACGCGTCCCTCCGCCCCCCCCCCCCGCGCGCGCTCCCCAAGAGGCTCTCTGAGCTACTCGAAGCGGGATCCCCGGAGAAGCCCCTCTTAAAGAGAGGAGCTGCTCCGGGGAGTATTTGGCCTACTCTTCCACGCCGGGCAGATGCCTTGAAAGTGGCCGACTGCAGCTCACGTAGTCAAAGCACGACGAGGCTCACTGCTGCCCCTTTACTTGAGATGAAGAGGTTTTATTCTTCAATGCTCCTGCAACAATCGGGGAACGTTTTGCGGAAATGAACTGGCCCACACCATCATCGGCGTGTTAGATTTACACCAGCTGCCCACGATGACGCTAATAGGCCACCGACATGGCGAACGCGCTACATTGAATTAAGTCGTTCACAATCAAGTGTCTTGTTTTAATCGAGTCTCTGTTCAATTGATTTGCGCTGGAGCGAGAGGAAGGATCCAGTGACACGTAGTGAGTCTTCACTGCCATGCTGGGGCAGGGGGTGAGGGCGGGGGAGGGGCACGGGGGGGGTGGGCAATTCTTGGCGAGCAGATTGCAAATCTACTTGCTATGTGCCATTCCAAAAATACAGGGAATATTTTATGTTGGGCGACTTCATCATCCGGCAATTGTCATTCCTACGCGCAACACAATTACAGTAGAACGTTTAGACAGAAATGTTGGAGTGGGTTTCGTAAGGAGTTGTTATTGTTGTTATTCTTTAAGCAACGATCTCGTACAATTTGCCGGGGCCATACTTCATTCCTGTGGGTCCAAAAAGTGCCCCCAGATGAAAATTCCTCCGACAACAGAAGTCCCCCCGCGTGCGCTCAACAACCCGCCACCAGCATCGGCAGCGCTGCCGCAGTTTGGCAGGGACACTTTCTCGGCCACACGTGCCCTTTGCCCCCCCCCCCCCCCCCGTTACTTGTAACGCTATATCGTGATACAGAGAAAAAGTTATTCAAGTCACTGACCCAGGATTTTCCACAACTCGCCCTCAATGTGTTTTCCAGATGCTCTTCAAGGGGCTCCAACAACGGCTTACGAAATGCGAATTTTTACTTTGGGATGCAACGTCCCGATCCACCAGACCCGCTCGCCAGTGGCGCTCCGCATTGCCACGAAGCTGCGTCTGCGGAGAACACGACAGAAGCAATGAAACCCATCCCCGGCGAAGGGCGCTCCTCCCACCGCTGCAGCCGACGGGCGGAAGGAGCCCACCGGTCAGATTTGGGGGTTTGCCAGGTGCGGCCGGGGAGGAGGGTGGACGAGTTGAGTGGACAGGTTCGTGCGAGACAGGCGAGTGGGTAGACAGACGATGGTGAACATTCTTGAAGATC
The DNA here is from genome assembly GCA_014621495.2 of Entosphenus tridentatus. Classification (NCBI taxonomy): domain Eukaryota; kingdom Metazoa; phylum Chordata; class Hyperoartia; order Petromyzontiformes; family Petromyzontidae; genus Entosphenus; species Entosphenus tridentatus. The sequence goes on from CM025645.2 coordinate 7,446,840, forward strand.
AATGGTTGCAGCTCACGGAATTACGCTTTGATGGTGTCTCGTGTCTGAATAGTTTTTTTTTTCTTATTTTTGCAAACGGGTGGTGCGTCGGCGTTTGTGGTGTACGAACCCAGAGCCGTCAGAGTAAGAGTCAATGAAATATTTTCACGATGAACTGCTCCAGCGTTTGGTATTAATTTGTATATTCAAAGACAAAAGATCCCACGAGTAGCCTCAACAGGTTTGTCGGGGCAAGTGCTGTTAGCGAGCTCCTCATTGACGGCAACACGGCACACGAGGGTGGGTGCCTGCCCGGTGCTGACAGTGACACACTCCGCCAGGTACTCAGCGAAGGCTGAGTTGGGATGTTCAATTGTATTTACTTTCATGTTCATTGTAAAAATAAAATTGTGTTATCATTTCCACCGCCCTCTGCGGGACATCGATCGCTCAAACCCGAAAGCGAGATAGACACAGACAGGGAGACAGAGAGAGACATGGAGAGACAGAGAGTTGGAGACGGAGAGACATGGGGAAAGAGATGGGGAGATATACACATAGAGACACAAAGAGACAGAGAGAGCCGATGTTGATGATGTTGAAGATGGTGTTAATATTGATGTTGATGATGTTTTGGATGTTGTTAATGATGTTGATGATGAAATTGATGCAAGGTAAATCAACACCCGTTCATAATAAAAATCATCCATCCACCACAAAAAAAAAAGAGTAGGCCAAAGGGAGGCCCAAGACTGGTTCAAATAAATGTCCCCGTTGTTGGCCGTGAGCGGGAATCGAAGTCGTGTCGCCGCGTTCGTAGGATAGTGCGCTCACTGCAACACAATCGCTCCCCGTTCACATATTCATACACAACAGACCTTATCACAGGCATATTTGAACGCCTGTAAGTGCAAACATGCTCGTGTCTAGTCAAAACCGGGCCTGCTTAGGAAATTACCCGTCTAAATTTAAGCGTAACCAATCAACTTGTGAAAGTATGCGAGAAGAACGGCATGATTGCTCAACACTCGGTCAACACAGCCACAAACTTGTATCGCGTATACATTTGCCTTCGTCTCTTTCCCGACTTATATTGAGATTGTGCTATGGGCGTCGTGTCACGAGACGGAGAATCATCCCGATTCCCCGCGGAGGAAGTGCCACCCTCTGTTGACAGAGAACGGCCCACAGAAGTAGATGCCACAGAGTTACCACGGAAACATCTTCAAGTGGCCGTTGGTCCACACGGCCCAGGCCACACTCCTCTCTCTCTCTCTCCCTACCGATATCAGCGATTGTGTTAGCACTTACAAATACAACGTGAAAGTCGATTTGTATTCATTGGCTTTTCCTGTAGTCTGATTCGATGTTGCCTATAATGAGTGTAATTCGTCATTACTGGCTTTTATGGTAGCTTGTCTGCATACATCTTCAGTGCAAGTGTAGTTTCATTATTATAATCGTTGGCATTTACTGTGGCTCTATTGGATTTTATCTCGATTTGTGACTGTAGTCTTGACTCTTTACTTTCAGTTACTTGAGGATATTTCGAAATGAAAGGCACTTTATAAAATAAAGATTGTAATTACATTATTATAAACCTTCTTTTTTTTACTTCTCAAGAGTTGGAGTTTGGCCAAGTTACGTGCGGAACGAAGGCTAATGTGATGGGATTTTTTCGTGCAGCTTTTCAGACCAATATTACCCAGTGAGCATTTGTTTAAGCTCGCAAACTCTGCACCGGTGTTGACCTTCAGGGTCTCATGAACAGAGTCACGATTGTGAAACAGGCTGCCGGATTCACCAGACATTATTGGCAAGAACTCTGTCTAAACGATGTGGCCGAATCTTTCTCGCGGTGGGACGAGGAGGAGGAGGTGGAAGAAGACCAAAGGAAGCAGACGAATAATCTAAATCTTCATTTATCCTCGAGAAATCCGACGAGCTTCACGGCTCTTTCTCTCGCGCAGATGTCCACAGCATCGTGCGAGCGGCGCGAGATGAGGATGCGGCGACGACGCCACCTGGGCCAGAAGCAGGACGAGATTTCCCGTGGGCGAGCCCACATCCTCTTCACCTCGCAGTGTTTGCGTGCGAGCCGAGCGAGCGCCGCGTGAGAACGTGGCGACCCGCCCGCCCGACCGACCGACCGACCGGTGACGCCACTGAGTTCCATGCCGCCGTTGCTGCCACCCGCCTCTGAGATTGTTCCACGGGAGTTCCCCCCGTCTGGATTTTCGTCGAGACGAAGGATGATGGGTTCCCTCTCCCGTCCACCCACCGCACCAACCGTGAGAAGACGAACACACTTCTACTTTCTAGATGACACGGCGGAGGCGCATGAGTTGAGACCTATCGCGTCTGTTCGTCTGTTTGATTATTTGGGGTCGCTCTGCTTTGCGGAATAAACTGAATATTGCGTGAGAAATAAATAAAAACCCTTCGAGACCTGTAGCGTTACACAGGATGTTTCGACACATTTTACAGAAATTGTCTGAGCAACTTTCTCACTTGAGAATTGTGCAAAATGTTCCCTTCCGCGCCTGCAATGAGAGCGATGGCACACATTTATGCACGTTTCTAATTGCGTTTGAGTTACTGTAATCTGGCACGATGTATATTGCAGATTACGAGAAAATTTTGCAGACCTTTAGAGATACTCAAAATGGCACCGCACATTCGACAGAAATTGCCTGCGCAGGTTCCTCAATTTAGATGTGTCTCCAGTCTTCTGTTCGCAATCATCACAAGTAAACCACCTACATATGTGCGACAAGAGGCTAATGCATTTGTCGTAATCGAATATTTAGGACAGGTTTCTCCACCATCGGCAAACATGCATGGCGTCGACCAGATCCTTGTAAATTAAACAAAGCAGCTGGTGCTACTGCTGCATTAGCAGTAGTGATGCATAAGCAAAGTGAACAATAAACTGAACACGTTTGCCCAGACAACAGGGGCCTTCAAAGTAAAACATATATCACCAGGCGACATTTCGGGGCAATGCCTCTTCTTAAATTAAACATCTGTTTCTGAGTCCTATGAAGAAGGGCCATTACCCGAAACGTCACCGAAGATCAGTTTCCTTGTAAGGCGGCAGTGCTATTGTATGTATGCATGTTGGAGTTATTTCGCACCGGCGCTACATCGGGAGGTGCGGGAAATATTGACGACTGCATTATTGACGAATATTGTTGAATTGTTGTTGATTGTACTCGTGCCGCCACTGCCAACAACAGCAGCAGCATCACTAAATACAACAACAAAGTGTCTACCTACTTCACACATGCGCTGTGCACTTTTTTTTGTAGAAAGTGATTTTGTTGTTGTTAAATAACAAATAAAGATAAGCAGTCGCCGGCAGGATGTAAACTCGTTCTTGCGGGCGACCGTGCGACGGATCGATAAACGTTTGCGATGACATTTTTTGGGGAGAGGTCGCCCGCGTGCGGCTCAACCACTGCGTGACCTCCACCCCCACCCCGCGTGCGTCCGTGGCGGTGGTGCGGGCAGAGCGCCCCAGCGCGCGGCCTCCTCCATCAATCACCGCGGCTGTCTCTCCCGCACCCCCCCACCCACCACCACCACCACCCCGTGCCGCAACGCGAACCTCGTCGGGGAGGGAAAACAACGACGGGACACCTCTTCTTCCCTTCTTCTCTTCCTCCTTCTTCTCCATTTTGTAAAAAACAAAACACAAAAGCAATTTGGGAATTAAATCAATTCAAATGTTGAAGTTGTCACACGGATATTTTGTGTTGTTGCCGTTTGCGTTATGCGAGTTGTTGTGTGTGTCTGTGTGTGTCTGTGTGTCTGTGTGTGTGTGTCTGTGTGTGTGGTCTGTGTGTGTGGTCTGTGTGTGTGTGTCTGTGTGTGTCTGTGTGTCTGTGTGTCTGTGTGTGTGTGTGTCTGTGTGTCTGTGTGTGTGTCTATGTGTCTGTGCTTGTGTCTTTGTGTGTGTGTGTGTGTGTCTGTGTGTGTGTCTGTGTGTGTGTCTGTGTGTCTGTGTGTGTGTCTGTGTGTGTGTCTGTGTGTGTGTGTCTGTGTGTGTGTCTGTGTGTGTGGTCTGGCGCGGTGCTGGCCACCCACCCCCTCGTGTGCCGTGCCGGTCTGCATCGGTGCTGCTCGCTAAGAGCACTTGCCCCAACGGTGCGTCAAGGCTATATGGGGGATCTTTGTTTAAGTGAACATGCGCATGATGCGGGGATAACGCAAGTATAAAAAAACCCGCTAGGCCGGTAAACTAGAATGGTTTTTCACTTGTCTTTATCTTAAACACAACTATAAAACTATACTTGTGTTCATACGATAACAGCCTTGGAGTAAATCGTTTCAGTGATGAACTTCTGCGGGCAACGCTGCCACGATTGGGCACCGCCATAGGCCACGTGTCACCCAGGCTACCGGCGAGACGGGGACTGAGAGATTCATTTCACTCATCGCCATGAACAACAATCACATATTGAATCTCATTGGATTTTCCATGTGAAATATTTTAATGCACTGTATCTCAATGGGGAAATGCGGAACGGATCGTGAATTATTGTAAATTATAACGGCTTATAAATGACAGTCACCTCTGCACGTTAGTCTCATCCCGTATTCTGTGCATTATGAGACGCTCCGGATAATACGACGCGCCCCAAACATGCGCTTGGTGTGAATACAATCATACTTTACAAATATAGGTTTACAAACCTACCAGATGATGAGACGCACCCTCAACTTTTGATTTAAAATACGGGTCGGGTGGTGGTGGTTGGTAGGGGGCTCTAACAATTCAGAGAACACGGCAATATAAACTAACGTCTGTACATGATATGATGAAGGAACAGAAAACAAGTGACAATTGCGCAAGGAAGCGTGGGGAGAGGCACCGCCTGCCAGTCCGCTGAGAGACAAAGAGGAAGTGGCGCGTTAGAGAAGTGGAGCAGGTGGAATGAAGCATTGTGACTGCGAGGTCCTGCGCCGCAGAGATGAGGTGGCTTGGTCAGGCCACATCGTGGTGAAGGGGACGGGAGACGCAATGCGTGCCAAGCGGCGTAAGTCGCCCGTCCTAGCACTGAACAGAAACATCACAGGAAGCTACGCCAGCCAGTCAGTCACGATGAGCCCATGTACGTATGCAGCTCGTTTGTCAATCCGTTGCGAGATTAGAATCTCTCCACACCGGTCACAAGGAGATGTTTGACCATACTTCACCCAACTGGTCAGTGCGGGCTGATGAAAGGGAATTGGTGGAAGTGGGGGGTGGCTAGGACTGCTTCAGATTTCACTTGCCACTTGTGTTGGCTGTGCTTGGGGTTCGAACTCCAGTTTGCCAGGTTCAAAGTGCAGCGTGCTGATCACAGTACCACCGCTCAGCTACCCCACTAACGATGCCTCCACGACGTCACCAGCATGTCTGCGAAAGCTTTTGCCAGTATCAAGACGATGACAAGAAAAATAATAAAATAAAAGGTTTTACCCTTCCTGGCAATCAAACAGGAGGTGTTAAGATTTCGATTTAAAGCTTTCGTGACTGCAGGGATTCATCTTCTAGGTTCTTCCGGTAAAGTCACGTAGAAGGAAAATAATAATACTGAAAAAACCAAGAAGAGGTGTTAAGATGTTGGAACAAAAAATAGAAGCCCATTGCGAGGCATCAAGTCTGCATTAACCACACATAGTTGTGGCAACACATGGAAATAAACATGCTCTGATTGTAGACGCATTGTCTTGAAATTATGATTGCATCAGCATGCTAGCATTCATACTGCAACTGGAAGACGTGCAGTACATATACGAGCATTATCCAGAACAAATACGTGTTAATATAACTGCTGGAGAACGACTGTGGCAGAATGATTCCATACATGTAAAGGTAACACCAGTTCAACTAGAATACCATCACTGGAAGAACTACTGCTAATGTAACCATATATTACACCCGCCGAAAATATCAATGCTGTAATTAAATATTAACCACTGCTTTCGGAAGTTCTTAAGAAATAAAGTGTTTAATTTTTCACCTCTCCTTCCGACAACCCTGGCAGGGGCTGTTGTTAATTCCCAGTGTAATAGAAATAAATAAAATACATTCCTCGGCCTTGTTTCTGCGTCTCATATCAGAAGGTGAAGGATGTAATTTTATCCTTCCCACGTATGACCACGCTCATTGTAAACGTTTAGGACGATGATGAATGCAGCCAAGCAATTAATTGCAGCCGATTCTCATCGCATTCTAATTTTCATTTATTTGGGACACACTGGAATAAATGCACCTTAGAATAATTGCAGTTTATATTCAAAATCGTTGGGATTTGTCGCCACAAGTCCTAGTGAAGAAGGGGGAAATGCCTCGGGTGGGATGGTGGGACACTTACATACACACACATACACACACACACATACACTTACATACACACACATACACTTACATACACACACATACACTTACATACACTCACATACACACACATACACACACACATACACTTACATACACTTACATACACACATACACGCACATACACTTACATACACACACATACACTTACATACACACACATACACTTACATACACACACATATACACACATACACTTACAAACACTTACAGACACTTTACACGTACATTGAGCATGCATCGCATCTCTTGGGACCTCCATGAGATGTTGTTGTGTTTGTTTACTTTTTAATGACCCTAAACATTACATTGAGAAATGTTTATTCGTGTTGCGTGGTGAATAATGTAATAGAGCGGGGCATTTACAGAGCATTTATGGCCTACAAACAATAAGTCAAAAGGGGCTTAAGGGAAGTTATACCCTGCGAGTCAAATTGAGTTATTGATTGACAAACATTAGTAAATGCTTACAGATGTTAAAGCGAAAGGCAAACTGTCTGAGCCCTGCAATGTCGTGCACAATCCACTGCTGGTAGAAGGCACTTCACGATAGGGAGCTCTGGAGGGTTCTTGAAGCGGGGTGTTTTGGCCTACTCTTCTACGCTGGACAGACGCTTTGGAAGGAGTGTACGTGTTACCCACACTCTACCCCACCAGACACGACCTGACACTCGACTCTGAGTGTTGTGCACGTCTCTACACTGCTGTGTGGACAGTGGCGGTGGGGGGGTGGTGGATGTGCAGAGGTTTGCTACGCCGTTGTTTAAACACTACCCTGGTTTATGTTTTGTTTTCATACCGTTTGTTTATGTTACGTGCCCATGTTTTCGGGTGTCTCTCGAAATCGAGATCTAAACGAACCACTCACGCAGCTGAAACAGAAGAGAGGCAATCTGCCTGTCCTTCGCCTTGCGTCGGCGCAATCAGAAACACGAAATAACATCACGACGCAAATGCATCCGAGCAAACTGACATCTCCAAATACGTTGGGTCCGAAAGGCTTTTAAACGCAGACAAGTTAGTAAAATTAAATGGGGGTTCCCCCACCCCCTCCCCCTAGTTAAAAGGGGTCGGCGTTACATAGTTTTCAATGTAGTCACGTCTGCAGTGTTGCATTAAGGCACCACGTTGTGTGGTTTCCATTGGCCATTATTTCAATTAAATAACCCGCGGCCCTCGGTTGAAATCAAATCAAAGGGTAGAGTGATGGATGGTCATCGCATTTTGATCATCTCTTTTACAACTATTTCAGAGGCTGGAGGACATTACCCAAATAAAAGAGAGGTAGATATTTTTTATATATAAATACGAGCCATAATACGTCCTGCTCTTAGCTTTATTGCACTACGCAATCCGCTGTTTATGGAACACACACGGTTTTAAAAAAAATATTTTGACCGTTTAAACATTCGTGGAAATACGCGCAAAAAAGGAAAATAGACTTAAAACCAGCGCGCCCGTGAGTGATTTTTTTTGTTCCAGAAAGTCAAATTAAATCGTTTAAATTACAAATAAACGATTTGTTTTTGACACTCCCCACGAAAGTGGGGCCCATTCGTCATAATGACGACACACAGACACGCGCACACACACACACACAGACACGCGCACACACACACACAGACACACGCACACACACACACGCGCACACAGACACACGCACACGCGCGCGCGCACACGCGCGCGCGCACACACAGACACACACGCGCACACACAGACACGCGCACACACACAGACACACACGCGCACACACAGACACGCGCACACACAGACACACGCACACACAGACACACACACGCGCACACGCGCGCGCGTACACACAGACACACATACACACACACGTGCACGCAAACACACACACGCGCCCGAGTGTGTGTGGACACTGAAAATGTGGTTGCAAGGTGTGGGTCATCGTGTGACATCTCAGTCATGGCCATGTTATTTCTATCACGTGATGACTCACTTTGTGAGCAACGTAATCAGTGCCGAATGACTTCAAAATTTAAAGAAATAAAATGCACGTATACGTTGTTTGATTTTTTTATGTACTATATGGTGCTGTCCAACATTCATTTTATGAAGAAGTAATTTCAATCGCTTATGAAATGAAGCGTGGAAGAATTAAATAATTGTATTGCTGTATTGTATATTAACATAATTTCCATCAGCCATCGTCTATCCACTGCTGGATGAACGCCTTCCGCATGTCGTCACAGTCCAGTGCTGCTACCAATCACCTCACTCCGAGTGCACGTGAGCTGATCTCATCATCAGTAGCAGTGGTCATGATCAATCCACTGTAGGATGAAGGCCTCCCAAAACCGTGGTCATCTTTCACAATCCTGGGACGAGGCCGTAACCCACCACCTCGCACCCTGCGCCCAATCCCGTCGCTCCATCTCCTCCTCTTGGGTGCCATCTCTCCTTTGGGCTGCCATTCTCCGTTAACAATCTTGCCCATGAGCCACCATCCGTGTCAAGTGGTACACGACCTAAGCCCCGTTGACTTCATATTCTTAAAGACTGGTCTGAAAAAATACATCAAAATTTGGAATTTTAATAAGCACATTAAAACGAATATACACAACATGGCACGTGACGTTAACACTTCAGCTGTTGCATAATACGTTTGCAATGTTCCGTGCTTCAAGCTGTTATGCCCAACAGCATGTTTAAAATAAATCATAGTCGATGATCGGAGCAGGAACACATATTGCCTCGAGTCACGCTGACCGGGTTCAAAGGAACGTCTTCGCTATAAACAGTTTTGTTTTGCCCCGCTCGGCGAAGATTTCTTAACAATACACGGAAAACAGAATCAGAATATGAATTCACACTGGAGGAATCCGATTAGCTATAAAGTTATTTTCACAGATGTGCAGTCGGCGCGGGTCAGAAAGTTACAACAACGAACACACGATGGGTGTGCAAAGTATAGTAAAGGTTAGACAAACATAAAACTAAACTAGTTCTTCATTCCACCATTGGAACCTCATTTGCCAGTAAAAAATATGATAATTGTTTTTTTACCCTTTAATCTGGCAACAAAACTGACACCTTTTTTTACGAGGAGTCATGTTTGCATAGACCACAATACCTGCAGTCATAATGCAAACAAAAAACATAACTCTGATAATGTATGCACTGTCCTTGAGGTTGATTGGTCCACACCCGAGACAGCTTTCCTTAGAGCCTAGTCTCACATGGTGTTGGACCAAATGACGCCAAAAGGCGCACGCCTTTTGTTTTGTTGCCAGATAAAAGGGTAAAAAAACAATCATCATAGTTCTTCATTGTCTTACCAGCTAAAGCTCACGGAGCTCTTAGCTTCAGGCGACCTGCCCACAAATGATAGCTCAACGAAGCGACTTATTACGTGGACATGTATAACAGCAGCCCATCAATGCAAAACGATGTACCTCCATGAACACATGCCGCTCTATTGGGGAGACTGCCACGTGGTGTGACACGCAGCACGCTGGCCTGGCAGTCCCAGCGGTAGCCACCGGTTGAAATCGATCTCCAGGCGCGGCAGTTGAAACAATGTGCCAAGTTTCTTAAATTCCTCTCCAACCATCGATCTGTTCCAGCCAGCGGTATAAATGGCTACCACCACAGCTGGTCGATCGGTAGGTCGCGTGTGATGGAGTAAAGTGTGGATGCTCCCACCGTGGAAGAGTAGGCCAAATACCCTCGAGAGGGCCTCCAGAGTCCCCTCTGCTTTAGGCCCTTCCAACAGCAGTGGTGTCAGCAAGCAATTGCAGGGCTGCGCCTTCAGCTTAGACTCGACTGCTTTACTAGTTCATTGGCATCAGACGAGGCAAACGTATGGATTGTGCTCACAACAAAACAGCTTTCTCCAACCACTGCTGGATGAAGTTCTCCCCACAGCGTGATGGTTATGTGGGTTGTATGAGCATACTTCACTAGAGTGGTCAATGCGTGTTGATGAAAGAATCGTCATTGTAGATGATACATCCACTGCTGGATGAAGGCCTCTCCAAAACTGTTGTCACCACTCGTGATCCTACCCAGCAAAGCGAGCCGATTCATCGCTCCATCTCCCCGGTGTGCGCGCTTTGGGATGCCTTCTCCTCGACTATTGGCCACCAAACCTTCGAGCCGTGACCTGACCACGTCCTCCTCGTTTTGTTAACGGTGTTAACTTTGTATCGAACTCGCGTGTGTCCCTCGGGAAGGCGGTGGTCACCGCATCGCGCGCTTTCACGTGCGCTTCCGCGGACGTCTGGAACGCTCCTCCTTCCCGTTGCAGGAAGCCACTGCTGCTATATGCACTTTTACATAATCTAGATTGAAAACAAATTTCTTCAGAACTTATTCTCGTGTTTAGTTTGTTGTCCTTCCCCGCACCTCCGATTATCACGGTTGGCTACGTACGGTGCAAAAGAATTCAACACACATACGTACATTTGTGTGGCTAAATTCCAAGCCTCGTGAATGTTACCGCATGTACAATAAAGTGCCCGATGCTGACATTAATTGGGACCACGTATGTGCGTTCTTATTGCTTATTTGCGACGAATAACAGGAATCACAATATTGAGTTAATTATAATTAATAAATTAAACATTCGAGACCACCGCACGCACTTTGAAGGTCGCACGCGGAAAAGTGCGCGCCCTCTCTAGAATCCGACACCCTCATCCCCAGCACCACCCGATACACTGCAGCATTCATAATTGATGATGCAATTAAGTTATAATTGTTGGAGAAGTGTTAGCTGTGTGAAGACACAAGAAGAGTCCTTTATACCATCAGGGCTATAGATTTTTTTTTAGCATTTCCATCAATTATATATTCTGCAATAATTATACCGTGCATCTTAGTTATAAATGTATACGTTGGCAGAATAGTAAATTGGGGGTGGTGAGTGGAGGAAAAGGATTTTGATAGCGTGTGAATTACTCTGCGACATATCGATTCAAATGATATGGGTTGAATAAAAAAAGAAAGTCTTGAGCACAATTTAGCTTCTCAATTGAGTTGATCCGCACCCAGTTGCATTTTCGAACATCGTCTAAGCGGTCTGCAATTCCTGGCTGAACCGATTGATGACCTCAAATTTCCATGGCCCATACTTGAGAAAGAAAAGTAGAAACTAAAGAGAGTTGTTTTCAATGTCCAGTAATAAGCACGATGTGTGAAATGCGTGTCACATTTGATCGTTCCATCACCCTTCAATGGAGTGGTCAAACCACGAGTTTAGATACAGATACTGAAGCCCGCGCCGAAACGACTCCAGTACATTGCTGCAAGACCACGTGCATCGTGACTTCCCAAGCACCCTGTACGACTAAGACACATATAAGAGAAGTCGATTTAATACGGGGATTGTACACAACGTTGATCTTTAAACTTGGCAAGATTGCATCGCCGGAGAAGGAAGATCGTCCGATGGCCAAGACTGGTGATGGAACGGCAGCCAAGGAATGGAACGAGTCCTGGGAGCACGTCTGCTGTGGATATGGAGCGATGGAATCAGCTCGTGTGCAGGTTCTGCGTGAATTACCGCATCACAACCTCGTGAGACATGGGCCACGGCCTGGCGAAGCCTTCACCTGCTCACGGATGATGTTGATGATAATGATGACGATTCTTAAATCAAACCGCAAGGAGCGGTGTGGTGAAGGATGGTCAAACACCCCGCCTAGCATACACGGTGAAGGGAGAGGTCTTCATACCAGCTGGGGGTGGACCTTCATCTAGCGGTGGATTGATCATGGCTGAAGATAACATCGGGACTTCATTCACACCGAGTGCGACTGCAGAGCCGACAGTGACGTGGAGGGCCTGAACCAGAAGCTGCCGTGAATCGTGTTCTCACTTTCCCCGCAGTTTCAACGAAGCAGCGGGTCGCTGCGAGCCACACAGCGAGTGTCCTCAGCCACTCAGCCAAGCGCTCATTTCGCTCCCTCTCCCCTCACCCCCTCCCACACCGGAGCGTTTAACGCAGCCTTGCACAAGGGTGCGAGAGGGAGGAGAGGACCCCTCGCAACCTTGGTCCAGGTCACACCGCACTGGAGACGGAACCCCGCGCTGACGAGATGAAAACGTACGGACGGAAGTCTGGCGCGTTTCATCTCCGTGTCGCGGACTGTGGCTGATTAACAGCTCGAGTAGCAACGGAGCGGCTATAGGCCGGGCGAGACGAACGCATACACACACACACTACTACAAAGGCAAAGATCCCCCGTGTAGCCTTAACATGCCGTTGGGGCAAGTGCTATTAGCGAGCAGCACCTATGACGGCCGGTAACGGCACACGAGGGGGTGGGTGGTCAGCACCACGCCCGGCCGCTTTTGTCTCCCCAGTGGCGATGTTTACACACCGAACCAGGTACTCGTTTGAGGCCGAGTCTACCTAGGGGAAACCCAACACCAGTTCAGTTAATCGTAACCGGTGTTGGCCGGGAGCCAGAATCGAACTCGCAGCGCATTAATCGCTACGCTAACGCTCCCCGCATATACAAACTTAAGATAGTTTTAATACCCCGTATAGCCTTCACAGACTGTTGGGACAGGTGCTGTTAGCGAGCAGCACCTATGAAGGCAGGTAGCGGTACACGAGAGGATGGGGTGGCTGGCACCACGCCCGACCGCCTTTGTCTCCCCAAACACGCGCCACTCCTCACGCAGGAGGAGTGATCGTGGCATTAGGTCGACGGCCGGCCGAGATCAAACGGGACATCAAAGACAATCGGCAGCTGCGAGAAGCGCAGCCGTTCCTGTCCTGCCCCGCCCCTCCCCCCCGTCTCAGCGAGCCTCGAGAAGTTTCTACGCGGAGGGCTTCTCGGCTCCCTGTGCCGATGGCCCGCGCCACCCCCGTCTCTCTCTAGTCACGTGTTGTGCTGCCACCCCCGTC
>CM025645.2:7489599-7534751 GCA_014621495.2 Entosphenus tridentatus
CAAGTCCAGTGGCAAGTCGAGTGGCAAGTTCAGTGGCAAGTTCAGTGCGTTAACCATCACTCCACGGTGGCAGCTTCCTTACGAGTTTCAGTTGAAAGGAGTCCACATGATTATGCTGGATGGAGATCTCCGGACGAAATGTCGTGAACCATTTCAATGTTGTCACGTGACTCTCCAACACACTTGCGTGGCTGAAGAAGAAATACATTTGGCACGTTTGACTGGCGTGACACTTTCATTCATTTCCTGTGTTGGGTGGAGGAAGGCTTACGACATATGTTTTGTATTACACCACACAAAAACCCAATTATGAATGTAAAATGTTTGCTTGCCTTTCAGCATTCCAGGTTTAGGCTAATAAACCAAACACATTTATATATTTGCCCGCGTGTCAACTTCATTTGATTGGCTTAGTCGGGTGGTGGAGGGTTACACAATTGGAATTATAGTTACAGGACGATCCAACCCAAAATAAACCAACTATGAATCGTTATGTCGGTCACGCGAGCCTGTGTACACAATGAATGAGTGTGCATGCAACATCCATGTAGAAGGAATTAGATGATCGTGATGTGTCCATCCCTTTTAATGATGTCCACAATGTTCAATGTAAAGTTGTACACATTCCTCGTACGCGTGGAACGGCCTTCGTTTTGCCGACGACTTTCTGCGCTGGGATTCAAATCACATTTACAACAGACACGGCGACTGACTGGATGTGCACGCGAACACGCAGAATATAATTTGCTTAAATAAAATGTGTGTTTTTGAAAAAGTTAAAAAGTACAGCCATTTGCTGATCCACTGCGAGATGAAGGCCTCCCCAGGTCGTGCCAGTCATGGGGGTTGACTTGACCATACTTCACCACGCTGGTCAGCAAAGGTTGGCGAGGCGGGGGGTCCCAGCGTCCGTGAAGATATCACTCGCCGCTTGTGTTGTTGCCGTGGCCTGGAGTTGAACTCGGGTCGCCGGCTTCGTAGCGCAGGGCGTGAACCAGTGTGCCACCGCTCCACGCAACATTTGTAAGGACACGTAGAATGTGAATAATCAAATAATGAAATATATTTACTTTTATTTTTTTTATTTCCATTCTACGTGACTTTACCGAAAGAACCAAGAAGATGAATCCCTGCAGTCACGAAAGCTTTAAATCGAAATTTGTAAGGACGTCAGCCCGAGCTTTTACGTTGGTGTTATGCCCTGACCCATTGGTGAATGCATGGGGGCAATTCTCCCACCTTTGCACTCAACGTTGCGACTGCCCCACTGAAGAAGTCCTCGTCAACGGGTTTCCTGCAGAATCAGTTGCTCCAGTTCGTACATTCCTATCGTGGTGGGGGCAAGTCTCCTCTCCATAGGACCACCAGGGTTGACTTCCCCACAAAGTGGTACTAATTGTATCGACCCTTGATCGATGATGCCTTCCCCCCCCACCCCCACGCAGGATCTGAACTCGCAACCTTCCGATTGCGAGCCGCTCCCTCGACCACAGAGCCACCGCGTGACAAGCAGAGCGTGCAAGTTCGGGGTTGCCCCATGGCAGAGCGGCATGCCGACTGGGAGGGCAGCGGCCTCATTAGCAGGGCCCAGGCCGCGGGGGGCTGCGCTGAGCAAAGGCGCTTCCACGCGCGAATCGACGCGGCGCGGTCCACTCATCCCCATTGTCACTGGCGGCAGAGCCGCTTCCCCACCAGGGCCGATTCAGCTCGTGCGGGGCCTGCAGCGTCATGTTATAAAGAGGCCCTAGATTTAAAAAAAAACACAAATATTAAAACACAATTGTTTTACTTGCGTAGTAAAGTAATTGTCTTTTTTTGTTTGCTATACGGCCAGATAATACGAAAAATCGATAACCTTAAACAGCCAGTCGTTCGTAAAAGTTGAAGGCAGTATAGCACTATAGTAATAGAGCAAGTACAAAATCATTGATCCGGAATTGATCGATTGAAAGCATTTCGCTCGGGGCCCGTAGCAAATGTAGCTGCTACAAATGTAGCGACTTGTGCTACTCGGAGAATTCGGCACTGTCCCCACGACTGCTCCCCTCCTGCACGCTGTTAGTGTTGCTGTGTTTGACACCTTGAATATGTGCTTGCTTGCCACCAATATATTACCGTAGCCATTTAACGCGCAAGTTTACATTGTTGCAAACGTATTGCATAACGGTTACGTAATTAACATGTGTGTATAATTATTGTCAATGCTGTATATGAAAGAAGACGAATTATCTAGAACATATTACGTAAGGACACATTATATAGGTTTCATTATCGACATATTGCTTCCACATGTTTGATTTTTGACAAAAACAGGCCTAGAGGGATAACACAAAGATCATGCCACAGCCTCTCCCAGGGTCATCCCCTTTGCTTTGCGTTCCGTGTTTATTTTGATCAACCTCTTAAGGAGAGCCTCGTCTGCTTGGTGCGCCCGTGCCGTGATGCCGGAGTGTAATGGAGAGATTTAAAAAAACGGACACGAGGCATGAAACCGAAGTGGACATCGGCCGATTCGACTGCGAGACGCGACAGCAGGACACCGCTGTCTGCTGTCGTCATGTCTCGCCCACGGGGCAAGCTGAAGAGTCTTTTTAAAACCCAGAGTCGCGCACCTTCGCTCAAGTCGCAGCTATGCCAATTTTACGGGTACGAGTCGTACGCGTGCGTGTCCATCACTGCGATTCTACAGAAGAGGAGGGGGGGGAGACCGAGAAACATCAAATCGATGCCGCACACCGTGTATGTTTATGTTAAACTCCGCGCAGTTCTCATTAATGTTGCACGCGTAGTATTACTTATTGCCGCTCACTTCCTTTGTTAGAAATTTGCAATTTTTTCGGAGCATTCATCTCCGAACCTAAGAATACGTATTCATTGCCAAGAGCGAATTCTCCGTAATGTCGCTTGTCACAGAAGCGACGTGTCTTTTTGCGGCAAATCAGTGTCATCTTTGATTAGGTTTTATCCTACGTCCGGGGGGGGGGGGGGAAAAAAAAATATTTTTAATCATAATAATTACTAAATTTCAAGTCACCGTAATGCAGCCGAGATTGAGTTGGGGCTGCCCCTCTCGGTTTTGGGACAGCGGATCGGGTGAGCCACCGAGCCTTGATGCACCCGATCGATGCTGCTGCCAGGCTTTATAAATCTGCGGGGTCCTGCTGGAGCCCCCCCCCCCCCAACCTTCCTCGTGCCTCGGGCTGGCTGCAGCGTGGGCTGGAAAGCCATCAGTGGGGGGCGTGCATCCAAAGGGCTGACGGCTTGCCTAACGCACCCCATCCATCATGCGCGCCCGCTCGTAATAGGCGCTGTCTCCACGTGTCCGGTCCACCCGTCACTGGGCAATCCATCTTGCTCGCTCGACTACGGCGGCGGCGGCCGCGGCGGCGGCGGAGCAACGGCAGGCTGGCGGGGCTGGCTGGTGCGGGTGGCATGGCGGCGGGGTGACGGGCTGTGATTGGCAAGGAAGGGATGAAGGGCGGCGATCTGACGTGACCGTGGTGGACGACTTCCTCCGCGCTACTCCTGACGCCGTTATTCGGCTCACGCCGGCGTCACGTCAGAGTTGTTGCTTGCAGAGACGTCCCGAGGGTGACGGCGAATCGGGGCGACGGCCCCGGGCCCCGCGCCTTTGGGGGCCACGCGCTTCGACCCCACGGTGGTGTCAGCGGTTTTAGTTTGAGGGCGTCAGGGGGGCTCACGCGGTGTGAGGTGCTCCGGGCCCTGCACCCCCCCGCCCCCTCCCCTCCTATGGATGGACTTGGTCGCTCTACATCGACATCAGGCACACCAAGAAGAGGAGGACAGGAGATCGTCAGGAGGAGATATTAATGTGCCGTGGTCCACGAGAATGAACACTCGAGGGTTTTTTTTGCTTGGTTGCATCTTCCCAAAAGTTTAATTTCGTCATCATCATTATGATGATCATCATCATCATTATGATGATCATCATCATCGCCCATGATCAACCCACGACTGCCTGAAGGGCTTCCTGAAGCCATCACCAGATCTCACGCTCATGCGATGTAACAATCAACCCAGCGCCTGCACTGAGCGGATATCCTAGCAATTGTGACACTCGCCAAAGATCTCTCGTAAAAACAACGCGTCAAGTACTTTCATTCATCGTCATGTCCTTAAGTGATCCTAATTTTACCTGATTAAATATTTGTAAATATAAATCAGGTGGCATTAAGCTGCTCCGTGCAAGCTGAATGTGCCACTAAATTCACCTTGCCAAATACAATTTAAAAAAAATTTGACTTACCCATTACAATCTTACCTTTGCAATCCCACCATTACAGATATCCCATCTCTCATGTTCGGTGCAGTCCTGACACTTCATTGGGTATGCAAAACATTCTTCTTAATAGGCAGAGGTGCAGCCCTGCAAATGCTTGCTCATGCCTCTGTTGGTAAAAGGACCTTGAGACAGCTCTAGATGGTATTTGCTTCTCTATTTCACAATTGCCAAATGTCTTGCAAGAGGTTGTGAATACCGGCACACGACACCTCGCCACACCTGTCGATACAGACTCGCTGATGGTGCAGCCATTTCTACAGAGATATGAAGCTCTTTGTCCAGTATGAGCGGGTCAGCAAGTTACTGACTTGGTCGCTGGATGGACAGAGCCTGCAGGAGGATTTAAGAAGCCTGCACCGCTGTTTCAGCTGCTGCGGCATGGAGATGGAACCAGCGACCTCTGGATTGCAAGTCCGGTGTGCTAACCGTTCCACCACGGCTCTCTTCGTGATCAACCCCACAACTTAATCTATGTTATAAACTCAGCAAAAGCAAGTCACAATAATTCACAATGCCTGGGAATAACAATTACATCGAGGAATTCAGCCACTGAAATATCAGTTTTACGTATAAATCAATCAGCAATTGGAAACTCTGTAGAAGTAGCATCGCTATTGCGTAGAATGTTTAAACGTTTCAAGGGCCCATTGTGTTTGCCAAACCAAGTTCTGCCCACATGACACGGGTCACTTGGTCAGTGCAAGGTCACGCGCTATCCGACGCAACGCAGGTCCAAGTTCAATCCATTTGCTATTTCAACAAAATATGTAACGGACAAGACGAAGCGGAAATGCAAGCGCAGCTGTAGGGGGTTTTGCACTGGCGGTGGGCATTAGTGGTCATGGGCAGAGGGCTATGGTTTGGGATAGTGGTTTGGCTTCCGTGGTGGTCATGGCTCAGTGGCTTGGTGGTTTATAGAAGTCATGGCTTGGGGTCTGTGTGTCGCACACAATCTCTTGCACAGCGTGGTAATAATGAAATATATATATACGTCTGAATACCCCAGTGAGGTTAGCCTGGCCACAC
Organism: Entosphenus tridentatus; assembly: GCA_014621495.2. Taxonomy (NCBI): domain Eukaryota; kingdom Metazoa; phylum Chordata; class Hyperoartia; order Petromyzontiformes; family Petromyzontidae; genus Entosphenus; species Entosphenus tridentatus. The sequence continues at coordinate 7,494,929 of CM025645.2, forward strand.
GCGAATCTCAAGGGGTGACAGACGACACGCTGATTGATGGCGTGCGGTGGATAATCAGCATGTCGGTGGCCGTGTGGGCTACCAGTGTGCGGCCTAATGACTCAATCAAGAACAATGGACCAGGGTCACTCTGGTTTAGACTTTAATCAGAGAGCACTACTGCAGAGTGGAGGCCCCGCTGATAGATATATATAGATGTTTATAAACAAGCGCAGGGCGGAAAAAAATATGGCTTTTAACGATCACTCATTTAAAACGGATTCGCCCGGTTTTCAGCGAATAGATTATTCATTATGTTTTACGCAAATATATAAGTACTCGTCAATGTCATCATTATAAGTCGTGCTCAATCCACTGCTGGATGAAGGCCTCCCCAAGCCATTACCATCTCTCACGGTTCTGCAAAATATTTACAGCATCACCATCATACAAAAATAGATGAAATTAACTTACCCGTTTCTGACACCATTAGCCATTTTCTCCCCTCGACCATCGACCAGGCTCTGTCTGCTGCTGGATGAAGGCCTCCCCGTGTCGTTGTTCGCCATCCTTCACGGCGTCGCTCGCTCGCGATTCCACGATCCATCTCGCGCCCTCACGCGAGCCGATGTCATCGCTCCATCTCTGTGCGGCACGACGTCCTCTCGCTAATCGGCCCTCTCGTTTGGCTACCTCCGATTAGCACGGTTGGCTACGTACGGCGCGAAAGAAATTCAACATACATTGTGGTCCAGATGTCTTGTGACCCCATTTAATTCTCTAAAACGTAATATTATTTTATAAAAGCAAGGTTTATTTAAGACAAAAATGAACATGTTAATATATATTTTTATGGGTCAATTAATTGGGGGGGGGGGTCACAAAACATCTGGACCACCCTGTACGTACGTACATCGCGTCACGGTGTCCAGCAACGGGCCCGATCCGTGCGTGTGCCGTGGCTGGTAGCCACGCACCCACTGAGAAGGGTAACCTTTAGGAAAGTTGTGAAATTGGTGTTTTTAATGATCAAGTTCAGCGTTTCAACATCGCCAGGGCCTGCTGGCCGCTGTCCTCGATTTTCCTTCAGCGTAATTTAATAGTTTCAGCTGAAGCCAAGTCACTTAAATAAACGTTGTGACTGTGTTAGTTGGACACCAATGAACTTTTTTCGTGTGTGTCGGGGACCTATTGTCAACGTGAATCGGTTCACACGGAACGCGTCAACATAATTACAGCAACGTCACGCGGGACGCTTCTTTTACACCTGCAAGGTCGCCACAGCCTGAAAGGTCGCCTCGATTAAAATCATTCATGTTTTGTTGAACTTCACAATGTAATCGTCGTGTTCTATGTACGAGCGTGAAAGCTTCGAAACGGTTCATTCCAGCACTTAGTTTAGAAGCTGAATCAGTGCCGGACTAAGCTAGTGTGGGGCCTGTAGCATATGTTATAAAGGGCCCTCAAATAAAAAAACACATAAATATTAAAACAAATGTTTTACTTGCATAGTAAAGTAATTGTATTTTTTCATTTGTTTTACAGCCAGATAATACGACAAATCGCTAACCTTAAACACCCAGTCGTTCATAAAAAGTTGAAGGCGGTATAGTACTATAGTAATATAGCAAGTGCAGAATCACTGAACCGGAATTGATAGCTTGAAATCATTTAGCGCGGGGCCCTTGAAAGTGCGGGGCCCGTAGCTACATATGTAGCTACTTGTGCTACTAGGATAGTCCGGCACTGAGCTGAATGCTCAATTGCATAAATGCCGCCCTCTATGTATTAAATCATAACCAACCTGACACCATTTTTTGCATCGTTATCCTTCCAGGGCGCGACCGATTGTCCACATTCGAGCCCACTGCCCATTCATGGTCTCATCGCCTCTCGCGTCGCGAGGCTTCGAGTGTTGATTGTCATTGGCACCTGGACCCGTGATCAATTACAGCGTCTCATCTCGCGACCGTCACGCGCCACGCTCCAGGCTCGGGCGCATTAATTAATACTCCAATGACAATCAATTAATTCGATTGTTAATGTAATTAAGTTGATTGTCTCGATATCTATACGCTATTACGACTAAACAATCAAATACAATGCAGGATGGTCAAGATGTCTTGTGACCCGCAATCATATGAACCCTAAAAAAAAATTAGCACTTGCATATTAATTTCTGTTTCAAATTAACCTTACTTGAAAAATATTACGTTTTAGAGAAGTTGGAGTCACAAGACATCTGGACCACTCTGTACAGTACACCCTAAGCCACTGCTGGATGAAGGAGCATACTGGGTCATGGGTTGTTGTTGTTGTTTACCATACTTCACCACGCTGGTCAATACGGGTTGGTGAAGGGGGGCGAGGGACGACGACCGATTCAGATGTCTTTCGCCACTGATGTTAGCCGCTCTCGGGAATGGGATGTGTGCCGCTAACCACTGCGCCACCACTCGACACCAAAGTCCGTGGATAGGCAGCCTTCTTCCTCCAATAGTGGATGAGCAAATTACTCTAAAAGTTAAATTGATATATCTCACACACGAGCGTGGTGAAGTATGGTCAAACGACCATACCCCCCCCCACTCCACGGGCGACAAGGTGCAATGGGCGCAAACCTTCATCCAGCAGTGGTTTGACAAAGGGGGGCTGCGAATTACAAAAAGCTATTTATACCCGGTGCCGTTCATCAATATTTGTCACAAGCTGCCGGCTAATGGGTGGCCCTAATGGAAAGCCGTGACACTTCGGGCAGGCTGACATGACCGCGCCGTCATGCAATGCACGCAGACGCAATGGAGACCTGTCTGAGCTGGGCGAATTTTTTGGGGTTTTTTTTACCCAAAGACCACAAAAGCCCAATCCGGCCACGGGGCCCCCACAATTAATAATCGATGATCGATTACGTGTTGTGGGAGTAGGGGAGGGTAGACAGGGCAAGGCTGAACGGGGAACAGCACTCCTCCCGTCCAGACAGACAGTCGGAGACAGACAGGCAGGCATGCAGGCGAGCTCATCCCTAACTTAATACCCCAGCGAACGCGAAATATGAACCCCCTTCGCTTTAATTTAGACGAATGCGGGGTAATTGCCGAGCTGCTCCAAGCACAGGGCACGACTTGCCCATTGTGTTTTCGTATCCATCTGGCGCCAAACGAAAGCGTACCTAAGACGTGATACAGACTGCACGGTTACACGCCACAATTACGGGCAGGATATTGCTGTGTTGCTGAGCTGGGAGGAATGCTGCTGACTACAGGCAGACCGGCCCTGATTGATGATGATGCTTATGATGATGAATCTGACGATGAGCGACTCATAAAGACACTGTGCTTTTCAATGATCGATCGTTAATACATGCACTACGTTCATGCTTTTCAATGATCGATCGTTAATAGGATACATGCAATACCTAATTTTATAACTTCATCATTTTAGTTGACAGCGCATTCAGGATGAACTGACCAAGAACACCGATATGGTTTAATAATCCTATTCACGTGCACATGTACCGCATGAACTTCAATCCACTGCTAGATGAGGGCTTCCCCACGCCTCGATGGTCAATTTCGTGCGGGTTGGAAAGTATTTATGTTGGAGCGTTGTACGGTAAACCAATGGATTTGTCTGCACCGCCCTTCGCTGATATAACGTAGCCCTGCACACGCATCTCACACCTCTGTTGTATTGTAGGGTGGTCGCCCATCCAAGCCCATCTCCATCGTCACGTCAGTAGCCCACGGGGTGCCTCCGCACGCCACGCACGGGTGATGCGAGTTAGTCGACCATACTTCACCACGCCGGTCAGTGCGGGTTTAAGGCGGAGGGCATTGACGATGGCGCAGATGCCACTGCAGCAATTGATTTCGCTGCAGTGGCCTCTGCTCACAAGGTAGCATCGCAGCAGCCTACAACACCTGTTATTCTTATACATGTACTAAGGCGGATTTGTTTTATGGAATATTGGAAAGACGTGGTATTATTTGGCAAATAATTGCAGTGTAATTATTATGTGCACTTAAGTACACGCAGTACACATTAAACATCCTTTTAAAAATACATAGATAAGGTATAGATGCAGAACACCACCCAATTTGTCAACTCATTACCAATTAAATGTTGTCTTAATACAGAAAAACATCCATTTAATGATGTAACAACGCACTTTCGCGCTTTAAAATGGATTCTTCGAATTAAATATTGATACGCGTTGCACGAACGTTCATCAACACGCGCGTACGGGCTCATCATTCCCAACACTGCAGAGCGCACGTTTCGTCAAATAACGTCCTTCCAACTTTACTCGACTTGGAGTAAGTACCGCGAAGAACATTACATTACGTACGAGTGTCCACAAATGCGCCAAGCTTGATTTTAATAGCAATTTAATAACGGCACCGGCAAACACGAATCACACGTCAGTGAAAGCAGCGCCAAAACAAATTGCCAAGCGCGCTGACCACACACAAGCAGAGCGCCACAAGGGCAATGTCATATACTGTACTTTATCCCGACTTCATATTAAAAGTTACACATTGTGATGTACGGTGAACAGCAATGCGTACAATTCAGCGGCGAGACCATGTCACATGCCACGTTTGTACAAAGCGCCGCGGGTAACGGGATGCGTGAAAATGCATATTATCTAGCAGTGTGTTACTGTCCGTATGGGAGACGGAGTGCGCGTCTTTAATTCCCAGGGTGAACATGATTGCATGAACAGCTTGGGAATTTCTGCTTTTATAAATACCGCAGAACATTCGTGGAAAATTTGCAGAATTTGCAATGTAGATACATGTTTTCCTTTCGCACAGGAGCACAATCAGTGAGATGCATGCACATTACCAGCCGACGCAATGCAAACGCAGCCGTAAGCAGCGTGAAGGTGGGAGTACGATTATTTAAATCAAATCAACAAATGCAATTATTTCACGAATGAAAAGCATTACACCCCCATGAACCCCATTGTAAAATAATACTAACTGGCCCAAATATCACCTCTGTATGTACAGCCTGATTGCCATTCCAGTGCAGGGTAAGGGCTTCCCAACGCACGCAGGCGCTGTTTGGCCATCCTCTACGACCCTGGTCGAGTTGAGCATAGACGTTGGAGTACAGTACAACAGAGATGTTCCTGCACTGCCCTCTGCTGGCCACCGTTTAGCCCCGTAACACCCCAGGCGTGTGACGCACGGCCATCCGTCCAAGCTCAAGACGAGCTCTTTGCTCTCGAGATCTGACGAGGGTGGGTGCATTCACGATGATTTGGCCATATTTGACGATCGTATTAAAACATCTCCGGTTTTTGAATACAAAATACAGCTTAGCAATTTTAAGAAAATGCTTCCACAAGCAAATGTAATGTGTGCTGGTCTCATAACGTTTGACAGATAGCCATTGCTACTTCTATAAATCCTGATGAAATTTTGCGAGTGGATCAGGGATATGTTGCTTGGGTGATGCGGTCATATGCACTGTGCCGCCTTCTCTGATCCATCACTGGCACTCCCTAAACGCTCAGGTGGTATAGATGCACACTGGTAGGGCATGCTGTTCTATTTCAACAAAGCAATACAACTGTCAAAATGTACATTTCTAAAGCTACGTCAACGAAGTTGGTAATAATGAAAAACATAATAGTTCACCGTAATTGAAAATAATATACTGTACCATGACATTAAAAACAACCTTAGCCACTCTCCCAAAGTTAAAGGTTATCTTTGCTGAAATCATATTTCAGTATTTATTCTGAATACACATTGAAGTGAAGTCTTAAACATCGTTTTTAATGGATTTTCCAATACTTACAAAAATATAAGCCTACTGTTGCCATTTTATTTAAAAACCACATCACACAAGTGACCGCTGTTGGGACCGATGTTAGACGGGCCACAATTAAGATACAATTTTGGGGGAATTATGTTTTTGCTATAAACCCCCACCAAAGCCACGTGGAATCTCCAACACTGGATAACACCCAATAAAGATACTTTTCAAATACTTGTTTACCCATGGACACACACACACACTTAGTATGGAACGGTGCACTTTGACAAATGTGGACCTAATATCTGTAATTGCAATCGCTTCTTGCACTACCGTTGCAATGATTACTGGTGTTCATGTTACGAGAAATGTGTTCACTTTCATATAAATTCTTATATGACCACAACCCAAATAAAACTGCCTACAATGCATGTATAAATTGGACCAGTGGAAATGTGTGAATATATCCACACAAGCGAGGCTATTTTATTGTACAGTAATATGAAAGCCATGCCACTTCATTGCTAAATGTGAATTAGCTACTTTACAGTAAAAAAAAGCCAAAATAAACAATAACAAACTTTTATTTCCCCCAACAATTTATATTGGCTCTGCTCATAATCACATAACTATGGAGTCTACATCAAAACTCTTACATATAAGCTACAGGAAGAAGGGAAAAAAACTTCTCTGCAAAGATTAAGTAAAAACGAAAAAAATGCACAGCCTATACAGGACTTGTTTACACAACATGCGAAGCTTCACAGGGAAACTTAATTCAATATTTGAACATGTTTAGATTGTATGAATATAATTACGGAAGCGTTAATGTTGTTTTAATGTTACCAGAGGGTTTTTGTGGTTGCGTTTTAAAGGCAGGAAATAGCCGAGCTGTTGTTAAACACGGATGCACGGGGAGTGGGAAAGTAATACAGTGTGCGGGGTTGGGGTTAGAGGGTTGTGAGATTAATTATCATTTTCGTTTGTAGTCTCTTTGGACACCAGCGTCTCCTTCTCGAGCATGAGCTCTGCAAAACGGTTCTGCAGCTCCTTCTCGCGCTCCACCTGTCTGCCGACATCCTCACGCAGCGCCTGCACCACCACCACCACACAACCACCCCAAACAACATCAGCCGAGTTTATACAAGCAAACAACCTGCTTTGTGTAAACAGTTTGTTCAAGTTAACATGCCTCCTGGTACTAAACTATGCTAATCTGTGCACAAATGACCAGTTTAAGTAAAAAAATAAACCTAATCAATCTGCTTACCAACTCTAAAATAAGATGGTGCTTAGAACTGCTTTGTAGATTTGAGCCAGTTGGTGGAAATTCCACATCCCTATAGCCAACGGAATAACAATCTGTAGGGCCACTGCTGATTTCTCAGAGTGATGCCAGTTTCATCAACCCTGAGGGGTTGCAACGCTGAGTCTGCTCTCGACCAGGAGTTAAACTCGCAACCTTCCAATCATGTATGCCGACTCTAACCCCAGCGCCACCTAGCCAGTTACAAATACGCAGTGAATGAAAATACACAAAACATATGCAAACTACTGCGGCCAACACACAATCATGCGACATGTTCCGTTACATCACGCTAAATATGCGCATGTACTCACTAACAAATATAGTCCTAATTACGTAATAAGCGGACATTCCCAGCAACCACAATATGGCATTCAGTCCAACAAATGTCATTTGCCTTTGTAATGTTTTTGCAGTAAGACTACAGTATTTACATAATACCATTTATTTTCAGGTTTGTTGCTTCAGTTAACTTCAAAGCAATGTAGAGTTAATGAGAGCCTAAGTCGCGTGTTTCTCTTCGTTCGTAAGTGAAGTGTGAATTGCTGCCCCTGTGTTGCTGGAACAATACCACATCAAGTGACCCCAAGTGCTGCACTAATGCGGGTTGAACATGTTTTCTTAACGGACCTGTCAATAAACGTGATGTCACGTAACCTTCCACATAAATCAATGACTGACATCACTGCTGTGGAAAACAGTCAGTCAGTCACTACACTAACCAGGAGGACTTGGTGAAAGAAGTGTGGCACGTGCTTGACTTTACGTAACAAAACACACGCAAGTGTTTTAGGCACATGTCAGACTGGTGTGCTTAACAGCTGAATATATAAAGAAACATTATTCTTTCAAGCTTGCGTTGTACAGCAATACATTTAACTGGATTAAGTGTGTAAGGTTGCATGTTCTTGTCTAAAAATAAACAAAACAGAAGGTTCAGCCACCTAATCGAAGCAACCTTGGGCTAACCAAAATCCTGCCTTTCCAGTTTACAGACACTCTGTCCCGCAGGTAAGAGCTTGCAATCTGAGACACGACTCAATAGCTCTGTCAAGCTGCAAAAGTAAATATCTGAAATAAAATGGGGCTGCTACTTCATTAATCATCTCTACCATCTTGATCAAATTTCATATCGCAGATTGAGTCATTTATTGGCAGTGTTTCAGAAACTAATAGTGCATGCAACTATATCAGTTAGTGAACATATTTTAACCCCTTTCACCCCCGTGTGTGACCAAATGATCACATGTTTAGCACTGTTTTTTTTTTAAGAAAAACCACGTGGTAATATTGAATCACAAACATGAATTCGTAATTTCCACAGTACCTAAACTAATGTCAAATATGGTTCCACAGAGATGGCAATACAATAATGGTATCAATTCATTTGGACTATGTACTAATCTGATTGTCATCATCAACCTTCCCATTGCTGGGTAAAAGCCTCCTCGCCACTTTGTTGCCATCCCCGTACTCTCCTGCGCTGCTACAATGAATGTTGCTCCTGCACAGGGGCTGGGTTCATTTCTCCATCTCTGTGGTGGTTGTCCTCTGGGACAACTTCCCTCCTTTGGCTGCAATTATATCACTTAGTCTTGTCAATCTATTACTCACGTGAACCCTCCTCTTGGCGAGTATATCCTGCCCAATCCCACTTCTCATAATTTGTCAACATTGTGTCTCTAATAATTTAGGCTTCTTCTCAGATCCATGTTTTCCTCTTTCTGTCCCTGAGCGTAAGACCGAACATGCATTGCTCCATGAAAACTTGCCTTTCAGCATGTTCCATATTTATTGTCCATGTCCATTATCCCGATCCATATTTGACAGCAGGCAATATGCCGATTAAAAACAAATTTCCTTCGGGCACACTCGTTTGTTGATTTGCATTACATATATAAATACACGTATTTACACTGATCCCAGAGATCAGAGAACCAACTATTTTACACTATAGAGACCAACCAACCACGTGAGATAGCTGGATTTATAAAATAGCATTGTTCTAACATCAACTACATACGTAACATCAGATTCAAAACAATGTAAATGAATAAAATATAACATTGTTAATGGGAGTTTGTAGATTATTTTTAAAAATGGAGGCAGTCATTGGACCTCTTACAAACCAAAGCCATGCATTTGTTTTGATCAAAGCCATCTATAAAAATTTAACTACCACAATAAGAATGCAGGAATTAAAAAAACACAAATCAAAACAAGATTCAGGCAAGGAGATTAATGCTCAGTAAGGCTATTCACATCAACAAGGGAAGTTACTTACCAAACTATGGTTTAGAAAACACGAATGGAAAACAACTTAACAAAGAAGGCTGCAAATATGGGAAAAAGATAAAGATAAGAAAAACAATACCAGAAGAGGGGGCCACTCGAGGGTAAATGTATTTGTCTTTGTGTATTTGTCTGACAAAAATTACAGATTCCCAGTACAGCTACCTCAAAAGGAGGACAATCCTGAGAAACCGAGATGGGCGGAAAGCCCATCCGTTTCCCCAGGTGGCAGGTGCAAGCGACAGTATCTGTGCGTGAATGAGGCAGTGCCGTTTGCATGCTCGGTGGTATATCACCTCGAGGCGCCGGGGAATGGCAATGTCCTCGTGCTTCTTCAGCTCCTGGAAGGTGTGCAGCTCCAGGTGCGCCTGCTCCACCTGGTCCCACAGCTCTCCCAGCTGCTTGGTGAGCGCCATCGTGCGCGACTGGTAGCCACCCGTCAGGATCTTCAGCTTCTTTTCCAACTTTGCAGCTTTCTTCGCCTCTGCCGTCATCTGTGCGCGGTTTATCTACAGTGTACACGCAATAGAGAGAAAACAAACACGCCTTACTATCTCTGCACAATCAACACTTCAAGTGCAGCCTTACTTGCTGCTCACATTCATTTAATGGCAGCACTAATCGTCCACTGATGATCTTAAGCTAAGCAAATAAGACACAAGCCAGTCCATCTAACATGTTGCTGTTGACATCAGCCTCTCGTACCACAGGTATGAAAAGCTGCGTTGACTGCCAACCGAGATTTGAACTCTAAACCTTTCCAATTTTTTTGTCAACCGATACAACAAGTGTGCCAGCTGGCACACTACCATGCTATAGTCGGTGCTTTACAACATCTGATCAAGTCAGCAATTGTGAAACGCAGCATGTTTGAGATGCAGACTAAGCCACTGTCAGATGGTGCTGAAGCGAGTGAGGCTACGGATGCTGGGGTTGTGCTATGCGTAACCACATGTCACACTTGTCACAATTACAATCATAAGCATGTCCTACGACCCACAATCATTAATTTGTTTATGCGTGATCGCCAACTCCGGCATATGGCACTGTTGCCATTAAACACAACTACACTGAAAAGATGCACCGCCCTTAGATGAATTTGCACACACATTAGGGTCCGCACAACACACAAGCTGATATTTACACATCACAAGAGGTACTCGTTTGAGGTCAAGTAAAATGAAGAAAAAGAGCGTTATAGTTCATCGAATTCCTCCAGTATAAATACATATTGTGATTATGACTCTGAAGTTCAGATAGGACTTTATACTAAACGTTAGTTATAAATTATTGGCACAGTAGTGCTGAAATCTACACGACCATGCCCCAAAGAAACACAACTGGTACATTTCCATGCTGTTACGATAATCGACAAATTCATACAACACTTTGTATGTATAATCCACTGTGGAAAATACAATGGGAATTAGTATGGTTATATCATTACTGAAATATGCAAAGGCATGAGGATAAATAAACATGAACATTCCAATCATATTCTGGTTACACAATGGAATATTTTTTTCCGAAATGCCAATGACAAAATAGGGTAAAATATTTCCCCTCGGAAGGTTTTGATTTGTAAAAAGAAGCATCTTCCCGACCACAATCAAAATTCTTTGCGCGTTTTACCCTGTGAACTAAGGGGTAGTTCTCTTTGAACGTTGCTTGTAGAAATTTCTAAGATGAAAAATATCTGAAATATTTCAAGTTCATCTGTGGGAGTGCTGGACATACCAAATATAATTTCTTGATAAAACCCAAACGTTTAATAAACATACGGTCGCAATTTCCTGAGATGATGTTCAGTCCATGGCCAAACTGCTAATTTTACAGGACGTAAAATGCACACTCTGAGAAAACATACGCATTCTAAACGATAAATCTCACAAGCAATGGATAACCAAGAAATGGGAAATTCCAACCACGGCCTTACACTTCACCACTATCCGTTTGAAAAAAGTATAATTCAAAACATGTTTGACTTTCCCACACTCATCTTGGCAGCATTAGTGTATTCATTTGAATAATGAAAATAATAATTGCATTTAACCAAGATTATTACTTCTTTACATTATAAGCACATATTAAAAACTAATTCTTAAAAACATTAATATTAATTACGCGATTTCACAGAAACAAATGCAATAAATTTTCATCATCTTAATCATGTAGTCTTTTCTATCGGCCATCTTCCCTGCTGATATATCCAGCACTGCCTTTTCTTGACAGCAGATAGTCACTGAAATACATTTGATCCTTATGGCGGTACCCCGGGCTACAAAATAATACAAAATGGCAATTAAATACTTAATTTCTGGGACACAATTTTTTCCTGGGGTGTACTTAACTCCGCGACTGGGGTACCAATCAATCCAACATCAGCGCTACTCCGCGATGTTGAAACGCAGCGAGGCGATTGTGCTGGAACCCTGAACGCTCGCGGTACGCACCGTAGCGGTGCATCGTGTACAGCTCGTCGAGATGAGTCGATTGCCGCATCGCCGACCATCAACAGACTAAACATGACTGCATCACGGGCATTGTGCGAGAGCCGGTGTACTATGGGACCCCGGGGTACCGTCATGAGGTTCAGTTGTTCTGTGATCCACGTGTTTCACTTTCGTCTCTCAGCATAATTTCGAACATGCTTCTCTTCTTCGGGAATTTTTCAGATTTTGTTATATTCCTTTGTCAGTGTCCATACATCTGACGTCATAGCTGTTAGTTTGCATTAACTAACATACTTCTCTTTTCATTGTTATCTACATTTCAATAACATAAATTACCTGCATTATTACTTTCAACTTAAAACACAAGACATTTAAAAGCTAAACTCATTGTTGGCCTCTGGGCATAAATTCACGAGTTCAAGTTCCATAAAAGGTACTTCTGATGGCAAAAAAGCATATCAGTGACTGCACTGCCCCCCAGTGGGGATGTTAACATTTTGTAGCAGCCTTGAATAAACATCAAATTGAGTGCAAATTCCAAACATGCTCAGTTTTTTCCAGCAGCTGCGTCAAACTAGGCGTGGCTTGTAGGGGGCGGCTTCCGGCCTTCAGGAGCCAGGATGAGGCAGCCTCCATTTTTAACAGCGAGTGTTCGACAAAAAAAAAAATCAGCCGATTATATTTCGTCAATTGCTACATTTTATTGACTAATCGTCCCATCTCTAAGTTTAGGTGAGCAGCGACGCACAGCTGTTGTGCTGTGGCGACACCAGAAAGAAAAGGGGGGAGGGGGGGCTGTGAGCACTGTGGCGTTTTAGCCGTGCTGCTCTTACCTCCAACTTCTTCTCCAGGGACTCGATGCGGTCCTTCTTGCTGGCGAGGTTGGCACGTGTGTAGCGGCCCTGGGATGGCAGGTAGAGCACCTGGCTGTAGCACTCCTCCCACACCTGGTTGTAGGCCTCCAGAGAAAGGTCCCCGTGACCCATGCCCTGCTTCACCACCTCCATTTCCTGTGCCAGCAGCTCACGTGCCTGTGCAGAGAGGTGAGCGAGTTAAAACCACTCCCTGTGCTGGGTGTTCATTTCAATTCATGTGACGATGAAGATGACAATGATCATGATCCGGTCGTGCAGGGTCCTTCAACTAGTTTTTGCCGGCAGACCACGTAATAAAACTAGTAAGTACTGTTTGGTAAGTGGCCATTTTCTGCACAGGACAACCAGGGACTTCTCACAAAGTGAAATGAATTTGATCGACTATGGAGCTGGCCTCTGACCATAATTTGAGCCTGCGTTCTAACTGCAGCTTCACCCAGACAGATGTAATAGTGACACAAAATAACTATGAATAACTCCGGATATTTTTTCCTGAATTATACAATTGTGGTATTGCGTCATGACATGAGAATTAGAATCCAGTTTGCACCATGTTAGAAAATGGCCCGTGAAAGAGATATTGCACAGACTTGTGAACAATCCTTCAAGGGGCTTTTTTATCACTTTCCCAAAAGAGATTGTGTGACAGTCAGGTATTTATGAATTCTCGGAACTGGAATTTAGCCGAATCAAATGCAAAATACAAAACGTGTTTTTTTCTGTGCAGTCATGGGGGACTGGGCTGAAATCATCGACTCGCGACACTTAAGAACCAGATTTAATGACCCCAGCTTCCCATATCCATACCGAGGATCTCAGAGGTACGAAGTTCTTCTGAACGTTGAGCAATCTGGTCAACGCCATGTAATAATATTCAAACCTGAGATCATCAGCGACAGTTACCTTATGCAGGTCAGCTTCATCTATGGGCTCGTACTGATGCTGCTCCAGGAAGCTGACGTGCGCTGCGTTGTTGGCGCCACCCTTGCCCTTGCGTGCGACGCCATCGTCGGTAGGAGGGTGGTAGAGTCCGTCGTAGTGCATCATGAGGATCATCTCTTGCTTCACCATCTCCTCTGCCAGCTGCAGCTCGGTCAGCGGCGGGTCCACGCCCACAGGCCGTAGGATCGTCTCGTTGATCTGCTCCGTCGCACAAACACAAAACACGCGTGCATGGAATTTATTTGTAACCAGATGATAGTGCATTGAGAAAAAAAGTCTTATCAAGGAAAAAACTCAGAAAGCATGCAAGGGAGTGAAATTTGGGGCGTAAGACAAAACAACATTTAATGGGGCCTCTTCCACCTCCCAAGACACCGATAACAATCCTTTGGGTTGAAAAAATATGCTAGCTCCTTTAACACCTGTCAAGCTATTGACTCAAAGCATCATTATATTTGGTATTTGAATCTTAGGTTTAACTGACAAATGTGCCTCAATAAGTGTTCAACCAGTTCTTATTACCGCTATGAAATATTGATAAGCATGGGCAATGACAAATAACATTTAACCAAAGTTGAATGTTTGCTATGCTACATGCAGCAATGCATCCCGGGAATTACACTAAATGATCAAAAGTGAAACACATGCATCATGGAAAAAAAGTCAATTCAAAGCATTATTTTGAACATTAAGGAAAGTAAGTGGGCTTGGGGAACACGCTAAAATAAAAGAATAATGGCCACTGGACAAGGCTGGTAATGAAATGGCAGCCAAAGCAGAGAACATGCCCAAGAAATTGACCATCACAAAGAAGGAATGATCAGATCAGCTTGTCGGCAGAAAGAGATGGATCATGTCATCTCAAGAGTATGAAGCGAAAGCAAAGAAAGATCATTCAAAAGTTATTTGACCACGCCTGATTATAATGACTGCACATGACCACTTATTTTCTCCATTTTTTTCTCCATTTACATTAATTGACTGAACATAACCAACATTCTGACCTCGGTGGGACGTGGCAGGTCGCGCTGCACTGCCTGGTGCCGCCGCTTCAGCTCCCGCTCCCGCTCGGCATGCCGTACCGCCTGCACACACAACAACAAGCAACAACTCCACCGTCAACCGAGGCGTGATCATACTGCCAGTGGACTCGTGCACACGGGCGAGACATTTAGCAAGTTCAGAGAATAAAACATGTACATGCTAACAGCGATGACCTTTAAAGGAAAAACTGTGCACCTGAAATGTTTTAACCTGAGAAAAAACACTAGTCAACATGCCGGTGGTCTTTATCACATGACTCAACAAACAAATCACATTTAAATAATTGCTCCTTACTAAAGAAGCAACTACAACACATCTCTTACCTTGTAGCTACATATCTAGGCTACATATTCCAGACTTTCTGCATGAGTTTTAGCTTTGGTGTTGAGAATATGAACAATTTAAGGTTAATTTCAGGTACACTCTGTTGGCATCACTGTGGTCATTGCAGTGTCTTTTGATATTTCACTGCAGTGATAGTAAGAGAGCAATTCCCAGAGTCAGTTTTTCTTTTGCTCCAATTAACAAGGAATCAAGTGCATGTCAAAAATCCAGCAAGCACAGGGAGGCGCATTGTGACATGGCCTCTAGGTATATATCGACAATAATTGTTTTATTCTTTTGCATCATCCTTGAAGGCAGTAACTACTTGCCTTCAATGGGTCGACATAACAGCACTAAACAGAACTCGTGACAGGAACACGCTCGCCTGTCTCCCAGTGTCAAAATGTTTTTATTCAACTGGTGATGAGAATATTCAGCAACAACGCATTTGTTTTCCTTCAGTGATGACCATACGTGCACAAACAACATCAAGCATGACAATGGCGATGACTACCCAAAGACCGAAGCCTGACTATGACAAGACAAAACTAGTCTGAATTAAGATAATTTGGTAATGCTATTAGAAACAAAAGTCCACTGAAAATGACCAAATGGTAATTGAATATATGCATGTATCCTATCCAAAATTTACAATTTCACTGATCAATTGACTGACTGAAAAATAATAATGAAGGGGGGAATGTCGCACCCCTCACACCAACATTTAATAACGAAGAGTGGACTAAAATGTATACTGCTTTAGTTGACGAGACTACGAGAATGACTGAGATCCACAAACACTCGACTACAGCCATAACTTTTCGTCGGCGTCGTCTAGACTAAGGCCGTTGACGAAAATATTAAAAATGCCGACTGAATTCAAGCTGGTGGCCCGCACCTGCTTGCGCGAATCCACATCCGAGGCATCCTCCACGAAGCTCTCGGGCGCCTCATCGGGCTCCTGGTCGCCGTCCACGTTCTCGGGCAGCACGATCTCGAAGTCGTTGCGCGGCGTGGGCAGGCTCTGCAGGCCCTTGCGCAGCTGCAGCTGCATCTCTCGCTCCTGCATTCGGCGCGGGGTACAAAGCGACGCAGCTGTGCTACACGGTAGGGATGGCAAAAGTGTTGCAGGGCTTGGGGGAGTGGCAGCTGACGGCAAAGGTGTTTCAGAATCACAATATTTTATTTTATTGGAGGAATTCTATGAGCTAAAAAGCTTTTTCATAGATGTGCAGTAGCGACAGGTCAGCATAATTTAGTATGGCTGTTGCGATATGATGGTACGACAACACATCACATTCTTGATTTGAAGCTTTCGTGACTGCAGGAATCCATACTCTTTGGTTCTTTCGGTAAAGTCACGTAGGTGGAAAAATAACAGATCACGACATTTCGATCGCAACACAAGCAATCATCATCAGGTGGGACAACCACTGTGGTTGTCTATTATTTTTCAACACGTCACATGATATAAGATCCAAGGTAATCCTCTCGTTGAGTTTGCAAAATATATAGTTATCATTGGTCATTTTATTCTTCTTGAAACATTTCATTTCCTCATGAAATATTTCTTAAATAAATGCAACATTTAAAGTTGCAAATAAATAGCTAGTATTCGTTAAAATAAGCGCTTTGAAAAAGTAGTTGACGGCATGGCAATTACATGCCTCAATTATTTTCGTAGTTTAAATTTTTTAATATTTTATTGTGTAACTGGCCGATTGTGCATTATAAGTTTTATAGATTGTAATAATTAGATTTATAGGTGTATTTTGAGTGAACTGCAGTTGAAGAACATTTAAGGACAACAAAGCCCAAAAACAGTGCTTTCAAAATTCGAAATACAATTACAAATATATGGGACACTGAAGCTCAATTGTCATACTGTGAACCTTGGTATCGTATATTTGTATGTCAAACTTTTTTCGCACCGTACGTAGTCAACCGTGCTAATCAGAAGTGCGGGACATCGAAGGTGAGACATCGTACCACATGGTGTGGTCCAGGGGTCGGTAACTAAAATAACAAGAGCCATTTTTTCTAATCTGGTAAAAAAAAAAATCTATATTTCAAGAGCCACAAATATTAGACGGTTGTCCTGAATACAAAACGTCATGGAGCAGTTCTTAAAGAGCCACCAAATGCGGCTCCGAGCCGCACGTTGCCCACCCCCGATGTATTTAAAAATGACATGGCGGCAACCCTAGCGTGCACAGCATACCATCTGCTTGGCATAGCGCGGGTCGTCCACTTCCAGGCCAGCTGTCTCAGGGTTGATGCTGAGCTTGTCCCTCACGGGAGTGCGACCCGGGGTGAGGCCGGTGCCCACTGGGCCCGTCGCCCCCACCGGCCCCGCTGTCACCATCTTGGGGGTCAACCCACCCCTGGGAGTCAGCCCCTCTCCGCTTTGAGATGGAGTCCTGAAAATAACAAAGTACTCAACCTCAACATATAAAATACTGTCAAAGGGAAGAAAACATTACTTGACCAATATGACACCAGAGATTCGAATGTATTTTGTCAAATTATCAATATCAACCAAATTATAACGGCCATGCCTAGAAAGCTCTACACAAATAACTTCCCTTGGGTCCCACTAAATACAGAAAAACTTCACTATACTGATGAGACACTTGCTATGAAATCATCAAGTAATAATGTAAACTGCTCCTCTCAAGCAATGCAACTTGAGATGATCTGCAGCAGTCTAGCCAAGGGAAGTTGTCGCTTTACAGCACGAGGTGAACACACGACCAGCCTGCAGAAGGGGCATTAGCCTGGCAGGAGATAGTGATGCTGTTATTTGGCTTTAACAATTAAGCAATTACATACAGGACTGTCAAGGGAACCTAGGTTTTTGAACCCCGTGTGGAGATGTAGCACCTGAAGGGCGTTCCAAGCACAGTGTTTGGCGTCTGGACGATCTGCCGCTGCGGGGTGACGCTGCTGAAGTCGCTCTCGTGCAGGGGTGTGTTCAGGCCGCCCTTGAGCGGGGTCTCTACATTCGTAAGCGCCATGATGTTTTGTGCCTCCTGCGCACAAAAAAATGGGGGAAGGGGAATTCGAAAAAAAAGTTCATGGAAGCATTTATGTTTAAACATAGCGTGAGGATGGTTTATTTAAAGAGGATAATTGCCGTAGATGCTTCCACGTGGCCGACATGGTTCTGTACAGGGTAACTATAATATTATTACACATTGAGATAGTACAGCATAAAACAAAGCACACAAAAATACTCTATAAAAAGTAATGGAAAGTAAAGTTACATTTAACATTAGTTTAACAAAAACGAAAGTGGAAGCAAACAGGAGGCGGGGAAGATAAAAAAACCAGGAGGGGATACATGCAACGGTAAACGATCTCGAAGATAAAGGACTGAGAGAGAGTAAAGCAGCAATACTGGCGAAATAAAGAGAGCCATGTGGAAATAGGTTTGAACCCATCATCACAAATAAGCTGACGTTAGGAACAGTTGATTATGATGATGAAACAAAAAGCTAACTGGATGGAAGTGTTTTCATGTGTATTATAATAGAAGTGTTTTCATGTTTTTGTGACCCCACGAATGTGGTAACAGTGGTGCTTACAAATAATCAGACAGACCAGTAGATTAAACTTATTATTTTCAAAACCACTTAGAAAAATACATCACATTAATAAATTACCACTTGGAGAGTATGTATGCAGGTGGCGCTGTGTTTGTTGTTGTTTTAGGTGCGAGTGGGCACCTGCAGGATGCGGTCTTGTGCGGCGGGCGTGCGGGGCGTGCGTAGGCCGCCAGGGCTCGGCGTGACGCTGTAGTCGGACAGAAGAGCGCTGGACGCGGCGTTGTTGGTGCCGGACTCCTCGGCAGCCTGGCGCGCGAGCTCACTCGCCTGTCCGATCTTCACCACCTCTTCCAGCTCCGAGTCCGAGATCTGAGCAGCATTGCAATAGCAATAACCAGATCAAAAGACAACAATGTTATATCAGATAGTGACAATCGCATAGGTAGCAAATCAATGGTTAAAGAAGACATGGTGGGGAAAGACTGACCAAATAAACAAAAACTATTTTTTATTTTCCAGGTAAGGCCCACTGAGCTATGTAGCTCATTTTCAGAAGTGACCTGGCTACAAATAACAGTTCAACTTAGTGGCTTAACATGTGGACATTTATAGCAGCCAAATACTGTAAACGCACGATTCTAAATGTAGAGAAAAAAACCGGGAGGACCAGGAGAAAAATACACACGACCACGGGGAGAAAGCCATGCAAATTCCAAATATACAGGCGTCGGGGTCGGATCCACGACCTCCTGTATACCAGGTGAGGTAGTTAACATCTGACCACTGCACACAAGCTCTGTGGCCACACACCTGGGGGGCTGGAAGGACGAGTTTGCTGCGCTTCTTGGTGAAGTCAGACACGCGGCAGGTCTGCAGGATCGCCGACGGAAGGTCCGACTCCTTCTTCTTTTTCAGACGCTGCTTGTCCTTGCGCCTCTCGCGCTCCTCCTTGTCACTAGTTAGAGGGGGATGTACATGGGAATTCGGTACAAGTATATGAGGGTAATGTAATATTCGTTTTATCGGTGGTCAAGGCCGCCCCCTCATGTCCAAAAGCATTTAATGCACAAAAACATTTCACCTAGTATATGAAATTCAAACCAGCCTTTTGTAATAAACAAAAATATACAATATTAAATCACAATTTCTCAATCATCCCTTTCAAAACCCGCTTAAGAAGGGCCATCTAGAGCTCCATCTAGTTGAGGCCCTTTTGCCAGCAGTAGCATGAGCAACTGATTATAGGGTTGCACCCTTACCATTTATTATTATTTTACTTGCACAACCTCATTGTCTGATCGGTAGAATCATAGAACACTTGGGCTTAACCGTTTACATGTATATGCAGCAACCCACTTGCGCAGCTCTCCGTCAAGGTGCTGCTGCCGCAAACGCTTGAAGTCTGGCTCGAGCATCTGGTAGTTTTCCTCGGACGTGTCAAAGAAACCTGGCGCCGGCTTCTTCTCGAACGGAATCTCAGCATTGTAGTCAACCCCGCGCTTCTTCTTGCGCTTCTTCTGAATATCGATCCCGGCAGCACGCAGCTCCCGCCTCTTCTGCAGCGCGGCGAGGCGCCTGTGGGCCACGCGCAGGGCGGGGCAAAGCAAAACTCATCGCATCGCGCAAGAAACTTCACAAGCAATGTGCAAAAGACTAGGTCTGAAACGATGCACTGATTTATGAATGAAAATCGATGACTACATTCACAATACATGCATCGAACAGTGTGGATAAAGAATCCATTAGTTTAAATTTAAACAAGTTATATGCTGGTTAACGTTTAGGCTCACCGAGAAAACAAAACTGTCAAGGTAAAGACAAAACTAAAAGTTAATATATTATTGAATCAAATTGCAACTGCCAATCTTGGCAATTCATAAAATCGCGCATCAGCTTAGCACGGTTGGCTACGTATGGTGCGAAACAAAATTCGACATCCATACAAATCGTTTGAAGTGAACTGTGCCTTCTAAATATGCACCCATTAGTAATATTCTATGGATGTTTGCATATGACCCGAAATTAATAACACACAAGTGGTAATGCAGTAAACGCCAAGCCTGAGAAGAAGGGGGGGGGAGAGGAAAAATGTAACGTGACGTAGCACAACCTAACCAAGACGACGCAACCAGCCAATCAGCCCCTAGCACGAGCCCATCACCGGCCCATTAATCATAGCCCCACCAATGGTACATGAGCATGCAAGTTTTTAGATTTTGTAACTTTATCTATTTTATTGTTTATCGTACTACTCAATGATGTCAAATTCAGAGTGGCTATCCTATGAAGGCAGTTGCCCCCACAATAAAGATGTGTAACATTATACTACTGGACCACCAAACACATTTTAACAGTGAGAGAATGACTTTTGATAGTGACTAGGGGTAGTTCAATAACCTCTGCTAAGTGCTCAATTGAAGTGCTGCACGTTAAGTGTAAGGAAAGTTAAGCCACCTCTAGGATGTGTGCCTCAGATCATGCTATGTAACAACAAAAAACGCCATTTGCCACTAGTGGCTGTGACATCACCACGGCGCTTGTGCCAGGCTATGTTCACTTTAAGGTCACGTGTCGTGTCGAACGCCCGCTGGCTGGTGGTTACGGGACAGACCCAGGTGCCATGGGTTGACTGACAAAGATGACTGACAGATGCACCAGCTGTGCCCCCTACTGCGCCAACTACTGCCACCATGTAAGATTCGTCTCTCACAAACCTGGCCTCCTCGAGCTGCTTCTCTCGGGCCTTACGCTTTGCCTTCTTGCCCTGAGTGTTGGCAAGTCGGGCGCGCGCCTCGGACAACATCTCCAGCTCATCTGGTGGTGCACAAGAAAAACAACATTAGCAAATTCTTCAACTGTTATTGCACAAAATGTAGCAGGCTACCAACAGTACTTTTTGTCATCATTGTCATGAGCCTCCCCCAAGGCATCGCCATTTCTCACGGTCCTGTGATGTAACAATCCACCAAGCTCCTGCACAAGAGCCGATTGAATTGCTCTATCTTGACAATGAATGCCCTCTTGGGTGTCACTCTTGTTATTAGTCTCGACCACGACAATCATCCCTTCTAGCAACGTGTCCTGCCCAAGTGGACTCTTCTTATATATTTGAATAACTGCTTGAATAACTCAATGCACACTCCATTTAAAAATTGTAAAAGCTAAGCATAGAGCTCCTGTAATTCTAAGAAAAAAATCATTACTGCTTTTACTTTTTGGTTCTTTCGGTAAAGTCACGGAGAAAGAAAGTAAATTAAATATTTATTTTCTTTCTACGTGACTTTACCAAAAGAACCAAAAAGTTTTTCCTGCAGTCACGAAAGCTCCAAATCTAGTTTATTACTGCTTTTGCATAAAAGAGCTTTTGCAAACAATTACTTTCATTATTGTAAAAAATATAGAACAAGATTACCTTTATTGAAGAACAGGGAATGACCCATTGAGACCAGGAGTCTCTTTCATAAAAACTTCCATGTCCACAAACTTGAATAATAAAATCAAATGAATAGGTTTTAATGAACTAGGAGAAGACCCCGGGGCCGGCCCAGGACACACTGGCGGGACGATATCGCTCAGCTGGACTGGGAACGCCTGGGAATTCCCCAGGAAGCGCTAGAGTCTGTCGCCAGTGAAAGGAAGGTCTGGACCGCCCAACTCAAAAATGCTGCCGCCGCGACTCTCACCAGGACAAGCGGATTCCGAAATAAACGAACGACTAAGCCTTACACCCATCTAAGTACCTGAACAATTTTGGCAGTCAACGAAACTCACTAAACTCAAGTCCCACACCTATATAACTATCATTCTTTTCAACATCCATGACTTTACCAGGCCTGTCATGAAAGGTCGTATATTAAGACTTCACCACATGTCAGTAAGGTATGTAGTTTTGCATTAAGCTATGGGTGGACAATGAGTTGTGTTCCTCACCTTCATCCATGTCCACTGGGTCAGGTCGTGCAGGTTTGGTCTCTGGATTTGGGTCAATCTCTCCAGGCTTCAGCTTACGAGGGTCATCTCCTTGCTCCTCCTCATTGTCTTTCTGTGCTGCCTTGTCTCTGTGCAGTTCACACACACATGCACAAAGACAGAGATTTTTCCATGTAGCCTACAGATTGATTGAGCGGTGCTGTTAGTGATCACCTATTAAGTCCGGCATGGCGCAGGAGAGGGTGGTGTGGCCAGTGCTGATATTTAGACTCCGCTAGGTACTCATTCAAGGCCTAGAGGAGGCCCAGGACCAGTTCTGATATTACTTGTCACTGATGATAGCTAAGGCGAAAATCTCAGGTTTCCGGGTTTAGATACCTTATCACTACGCTAACAACAGCCGACATTTGCCACCAAGTGACATCACTAAACACTTATGCCAGGCTAGGTACACTTCGGGGCCACATGCCCTGTCGAAGGCTCACTGATAGGTCACGGGAAAGACTCAAGTGTGAAGGGTTAACTATCTGATCACTGGTAGATGCACGATTTGTGATCCACACTGCGCTACAGTGGCGGCGCAGCGGCGGCACTACCACTAGGCCGCAAGTACACACGCATACACAAACATGCAGACAAGGTGATTGTGATGGTCACACAGAGGCTGGGGCAGTGCCTTCGAGGGCTGGCTCATACTGCAATGCTTACAGGAGATACTCGTAGTGCTCCAAGCACTGTGCAGCAGTCCGGCCCACGATGGGTGCGATGGTTCGCCACTGTGTCGGCATGAGCTTTGCCAAATGCAGGAGCTTCTCTTCCTCCTCTCTCGACCACTCTGTCTTCTTGATGCTGGGGTCCAGCCACTCGAACCTGCACGAGGAGCAAAGAGCCACACAAAGATCAGCATGTGAGAATGGTCAATCCGGTCTACGTGCTCATTTCAGATTATGATGTGTATTATTGTTGGGATGTATCAATGAATAGATTCAACTCAAATGTGTATGCTCACGATATATGCATCAATTAATTGTGTATCAACAGATACATTATGAATCATATTTGTTGTATACAATTGGTTCATTGAAACCCTGCAATCACTATATGTTCAACAGTGACACATACATAATCGATTTGTGGTTCAAAAGATGAAAGTTATTTCAATGTGAATAGCAAAAAACCTGGTGTGGAGAGGCCTTAGGCAGTAGACTGCCAAAGCGCTGCTAATTTTTTTTTCACAAGCCTAATTTTAACAGCTCAACAAAGGTTCAGTAATGTTAAACATGCAGAAAGCGAGGTATTAAGGTATCAGAAGGAAGGGATAAACAATGATTATCCCTGGACTGCAACCACTGACAGTAAAAAAAAAGCCTTCTCAGTCCACAAACAGAATGAGAGAGGGCAACTCACCATCGTGCCTTGCACTGCTTGGCTGATTTTCGATGCAGCAGGGATGCAATTCGTGACCATTGGTTTTTCCCATATTTCATAACAGCCGCTTTGAGGATTTCATCCTGCAAAGGAATAACACAGCAATTTTGTTGATCATGGACAGTAGTGTTTATGTTAACATAAGTTAAGAAAATCAGCAGCAGTATGTAGTTTCGATACGTAAAGTCATATTTGTCAACAATAATCACAGAAAACTATGAGCATTGTTCCAATTCATTAAAGCACGAGTAAAGGGCAAAAGCGGTAACTTGCTGACTCCCACACAACTTTATAGAGTGTGTGCCCCATAAATACTTGCTCAGTTCTCAATAACGTTGATGCCCGATGTGAACTAAAGAAATTACCTAGGCTCGTGTGGGTACTTCAATGGTAGTCTGGCTGTCATGTTCTTACGACGGAGAACAATGAATCATTCCACTGAACGATACGTCGGATTCCCCCAGTCTAAATAAAGATTCTGAATCTGTCTTGATGATCCAATTCATGACAATCGGGCTGGATATTAACTCACAACGATTTAAGCATTTAAGCACTGCAGCTTCACCAAAGGAGCTGCAATGTCAACAATATCTGCACACATATAAAGCCCTTTCATCAAACCAATGCTGGATGAGGGCCTATCCACGCCGTGAGGATTATTTGACCGCACTTCACCACACTGGTTATTGATCAACGTGGGGAACATCGGCATTGAAGCGTAGAACAGCACAGTACAACAATTTTACTGTGCTCTACTGCCCACCACGTAACACCATTGCCTAAAACAACTTGTTATATGCATGTCCGTCTCCGATCCACGAACTGACATTGTCAGAACAGATTATTACATAAATTTAGTTACATTTATCCACAGTGCTTTTCAACTATGTTGTACGTAGCATTGCAAGTGTGTAATTAACTACAAAATTATACAGCAGGAGATACAAGTTAAACGTGGGGCCACGCTTATCTCTGTTGACAGCCCTGATCCAGTGGCGGAAATTCCACGTTCCTATTCCGAGCACAAAACACACAACGCATCCTATCCAGCATCATTATTAGCCCCGATAAATCCATATTCAACATTAAGACCATCCATAGCGGTGGCCACATGACGACTGTTAATCAGTGCGAATAATATAACGAGAATGAGTTTAAACTATAATTAAAAACACGAAGTTTCATTTGTAAACGTGTTAACGCCACTGGCTGCGCGTTGGGACTAGTTGCTGCTTGCTAGGCCGCGGGGTAAAGAATGCGAATAAAAACATTAAAGTTTACCTCGGTGTTTCTCCAAACGCCACCTTTAATCATAATGCGAGGCATGGTTGCTGTTGTTTAACTCTGCACCCGTCGGGGATGTGTAAGTTTATGAGTAAACGGGTGAATAATCGCGATATGCTACTCGACGAGGCGAACACACGACCGCCACACGCACTGGGACACTCTACAGGGGGCGTGATGGAAAGAAATAAAGTTAAACAAATAGCGTTTAAAAATGAGTAAACGCATTACAACACAGTCTATCGCCATTAACACCTTACTACTAAAGCGAGTAATAAAAAAAATCCAACATTTAAAGTCGTTTTGTTACAAATTTAAATAACCTCGTGCCTACGTCACGGGGTCAGAGGTCACGGAAATTACGCGGGAAAGCGGCGCTTGGGGGGTTCGACGATTTGGGTGCTCATCCTCTGCCTCGTCTGTCTCGACCCGGTACCCTCTCTGCCGTCTCCTCTGGCTGTCGTCTCTGTACTTCCCACTCTACACCGTCTATTCTTGTTTCGTCTACACCGTCGCTTTCTCCATAGCTCCCTCCTCTCTCTACCGACTCATTGTCAGCACCGTCTCGTCTCGTCGGCATTGTCGGTGTCGCGTGCACTGCCTCGTCTTAATTGTCCGTCTCGTTTGTACTGTTGGTGACTTCTGTACGGCCACCCCGTGTGGCATCGTCTGCCTCGTTTGTAACTGGGTTTATGAAACGACGCCACTTTGCCCTGTGATTTTCTTGTGTACTGTGCATAAAATCCGTCTCGTGTGTGTACTGCATTTTCCTGTTCGCCGTCTCCTTCCGACTGTGTTTTGTGCTGCTGGTCGGTCTCGTTCCGGCACCACAACGTAAACATTCGTGCCCTAATTGCAATTCGTGTGAACCAGAACGAATATACTCTGGTCCCACGCGGCACGCGAGGCCCCCCGCATGTGTCATGGACTTGACCTTCGTCTGATTGCTGACCCGGACATCTGTAGAAAGCAAAGAGCTTCATAGCTCATCGGATTCCTTCCGTCTAAAGAAAGATTCTGATCATCAACCGTCGTCTCATCGATTCGTTTGATCGCGCAGAGCCATGGAAGAAAACGTCGCCTACTCCCCCAGCTTTAAAAGACCCCCCGGCACTCTGAAGTTGAAGAGGCGGCTGAGTGGAGTGGCCTCCAGACAAAGTCTCTCGTCCAGTGGCTCGCCAGCCTCAGCCTCATCCTCCTCCTCGGCCCCCACTTCATCACGCAGCCCGGCCGCTCCATCCGCCAAGAGGCGGAATCCCTTCGCCAGCCTCAACAACAACAACGCGCTCGGCCGTGGCTTGGAGCCGGCAAACAAGCGGGCTGCCCTGGCCGGTGATGGCGGTGGGGTCGCTGGGGACGAGGACCTTCGTAAGGAGCCGAGTGGGGACGACACGGGGGCGACTCGTGGTGGGGACGAGCGTGCAGGTCCACGTGGAACCCCTCCGTCGTCGAGGGCGGCTGGAGGAGAAAGGCTCTTGGACGTTCTGAAAGGGCTCAGCGCTGGACAGCAACAACAGCAACAGCAGCAGGTTGACGTGGCATTGTTTGTGGAGAAGTGGGTGATGTGACGGGCACAAGAAGATCTTGTTATTGTTGTTGTACATGTTCTGGTGATGGTCCTGCTGTTTTATTACTGCGCTTTCTAGATTAACAGATGTATATGGGAGTATTCAGTTAATACCCTTTTAGGTTTTCTCTTTCTGAAAATGTGATACATATTTTAGATGTCTTTGTGAGTATGACTGCTTCCGTGTACAAATGAGAGCATATTTCTGAATCAATCCTTGTGCTGTTTTATTTCAGAAGGCTGAGCCTGGAGATGGATCCCCGCTGGAGCAAGGCGATGTAACATCACAAGTTGAACAGGACGAGGTACAGAAAATCAGTAATGAAGTAGAAACGGTCTTTTCAAAACCGACTTTTGGGCAATGGATCTCTGTTAACATATGTAACTATAGATTACGCAAATAAGGTTGAAAAGGTTGATGCATTAACGCCGTCCGTCTGAAATGCAGGAATTGGATTGCCAAATTGATTGAACGATTTCCCAAACCTTGGGATATTCAAAAAAGTGGTAAAAGTATTCTTCCCGGCAGCCAAGGAGCACGCTTCCTGATGGCGTGCTGTAATTAGGCTTGGCGCAACGTTGTCGTGCGGCTTGAAACTCGGTGTTCTCGTCGATTCTGTAAAACGTTACAGAATCCATCCATATCCATGGCTCTTTTTTTCTTCCTTCGTTAATTGTAAGTTGACGACGTGTCCTTTGTTCGAGCAGGCAGAGCAGACCCGTGGGTGCGAGTCGGGAGAGCGTTTGCCACCGGACTGGAGCGTCAAGACGAGGATTCTGTTCACCTCGAGCCTGCCTTTCTCCTGGGTGGAGCACTTCAAGGCCGTTGAAGAGGCCCAAGGCTTGGCTTTTCACCAGCCAAACCCGGCCGCCCAACTCCCACAACACATACAGGTGACTGGCAATTGCGCACAGCTTGTCCGTAAAGGTATCATCGATCAGCGTGGCGCTGCGGTGGTTAGCGTAGTGCTGTGAACCCGGTGACCTGAGTTCAATATTCAGCCACGGCGAGTGATATTTGAACCAGTCCCGAGTGCTCCACCCGCCAAGCCCGCACTGGCCAGCTTGGTGAAGTATGCTCAAACAACCCCATGACCGACACGACTTGTGGAGGCATCTATCCAGCTGTGGATTGACAAAGAGTGGAAACATTTAAAATAACCATCCATTATTAAAGTTTGAGACGTTTGAGCAGGGCCGATAAATCAGCACACGCACTTGGTAGAATGAATATTTTATCTCAAGAGTCTCATCCCTCTAAACCTCCACGTGTCTGCCGGAGTGTTGGAAACTGGCATTGTATCGAGGTTTGAGAGAGTCTCTGGTTTTTTAAATGCTGATGGTATGTTGTGTTGAAGATAACTCACACTTTTTGCTTTTAACAAAGTTAAAAGGAATATGTTGCCGAAATGTAACCAGACATTTAAAACTCCTATCTATTTAATTGGGATGTGTCCATCCATCTGTGATGCTCTAGATATCCCAGAGGGTAAGTTGGAGGAAAAAGTGCCCCAAACCAAATAATTTTCTCTTTCAGAGGACATGCCCAGTAAAATGCACAGGCAGTGCTGATGCTCATGGTAAATGGAATTAAACCATATTTGTAAGAATGTATTACTTACGTTTTATGCTAATGTTATGAAACGCATATGCCTATGTGCCTTGAGGTGTGTAATATCAAACATATGAGAGACCGCATAACCAACAAGAGAAAGGGATGAGGTATGCAGAGGCAAGTCAGTGGAGGTTCTTGAGACATGGACTGTGATCTTTGAATGTGATCCTGGATTGGTTTGGAAAGCAGGGGAGTGATCGAAATATTGGGTACATGTTCACGTTTACAGGTGTTGGGGAGAAGTCTGGAATTTTGGATCAAATGCAGTGGGGTGATGAGTGGTTAGGAGGCTATAGAGAACGGAGTTGCATTATATGAGCTGAGATGTGGCGAAGGCATGGATTAGTGTCTCATTGGCAGTGGGGGTCATGAAATAGCGGTCATGGAAGATGTTGTGCAGATGGATGTCGGAACTCCTAAGATGTTGAGATGTCTTACTACTCTGTAGCTTTTCACAATTCCACAGTATAGTTCACCATGCTGGCAGCTTCTTCAGGAACTGAAATTAAGAATGAAATTGTGTTAAAACTAGGCAGCACGTAAAACAAAACCTCGGACATCAACCTGAAGTTACGTGGGAGAGTTGAAATGCCTCATCTCTCTTGTCTACCACAACGCAGGATCCAGCAAGGAGCAGCGCACTACGCAGCGCCTTCCTGCGCAGCACCACGCACTGGGTGTGGCCCTCCTTCCCTTGGCTGCCCACGTTCCCCAGGATGGGCGGCGATCGTCACATGGCCGGGAAGAGTGCGCCTTGGGCCAGCGATACGGGATTGCAGTCCGTGCTGCTGTCCGAGTGGTGCGTGCGCCCTCAGTTACTTTGTCCTCTTTTGATCTCCCTACTCCGCACTGCCCTCTCATGTGTGTCCAGCGGCATCCTTGTGCCAATATTAGTGTCATGGTGCGGACAGACATACTAAAGTGGGTGTGTGGAGAGCGGTAGTGTAGTGGTTAGCGCGCAACACTACGAATAAAATGAGTCCCATAGTGTAGGGAGTCAACAGTGGTTGCCCCATGATTATAATGGTCTCCACCACAGTACAAAATAATTAATATCACAGACATATTTGAGTGGTAAGTGATATCTGAACCAGTCAAACCTGCACACTGACCAGCATGGTGAAGTATGGTCAAATAACCCCCACTATCTGCAGGGTACGAGGCCTGCATACATCAATGGTTTGTACGAAATGTACATTTACATTTTTTCTGTGGCCCATTGAGCCATTGGGTCTCCATTTACATCGAAACAAACGAGATCTGTACTACCCTTGATGGTCTTCAATGTTGCGTCGTATCGCTCCGGCTTTCGGGTTGTGCCGTGAATTGCTCGACATCGTGCTGGACAACCCGCGGTGCAACTCAAAAACACATGAGAGAGTGTAAAGATAAGTTGTGGTGGCTTGCACCGCAGCGTCGTTGTTGTTGTTTGTGTTGTTGCAGGTCCCGCAGCCTCAGCTCCCTGTACACGCAGCTGCGCTCCGGCCTCTGCCCGTTCTTCTACGTTTGCGCCGCACAATTCTCGGTGCTGTTCCGCGCCGCCGGGCTGGCAGGGAGCGACGTGGTCACCGCCGCCATGGCCCCCACCACCCGGGGCCTCCGCGAGGCCATGAAGAGAGAAGGTGCCGCTCCATCGTCATACTCCTCAATCCAAAAGAGTCGTAGGCCCTTGCGTGCCGGGGTCTTAGTCCAAACACGTAGTAATTGTCACCCCCCGACTGGCAGAATTTACACTTGTAGGTCGGTGATGAGAGTCATCTTTTGCCACACAGAGACAGTTTCCACTGGGGGGGGGGGGGGGGGGGTTTCTTTGAAATTTGAAATGAGATGTAATGCAAGGCGCTGTGAGATGCTCAGGCATTTAAGCAGGCTATGAATCCAAAGATGATGATTGTAGATTATTGTCACTGAAATGGTTCTTATTATCACAATCCTCATCACCATTCTGGATGGGTCAGAGAGCTGGACTCTTGGAATTTGAGTTCAAATAGAAATTCTGTAGTAAGGTACGACAAGTGATGCGAACATTTGGAAAAACTTAAGAGGCGACCTGGGGACAAATGATAGCTCAACACAAACTACAAATATACAGCAGCAGGCATCAGGGTTGGGATTGAACCCATGACCTCCTGTATACCGGTCGAGGTAGTTAACATCTCATAGCCACTGTAGCACCCCGCGGTTGCACTGGGTAGGAAGTGTGCAGAGTGGAGGAGGGCCAACTCCTGAGACAGGCATTGGAGTGGTTTACCTTGGTCCGGTCACCAAGGAGGAGACCTGAGATCAGGCGGTGGGATACTGTTGGGCCACATCATGGAGGTCGAGTGGCTGCTGTGTAGAAAGCGGTGGCGAGGTGTGGGGACATTGATGGCTTTGGTCATGATGACATCTTGATCATTATCATGTCATACTTTAGCTGCCAGCCAAAAAGTTGAAAACGGAGCATTTCAGATGTTTTATTTCTGTCCAGGCACATTGTTCTCTATGTGCAGTTGAAAAAATACATAACTGCTCATTTCTACACTACCCGATGACTATCTCTAGCCCTGGTTTAGGTTCATAATCCATAAAGTAAACATCACTTTAAATAGAACAAAAAACTGTCGAAGGTAATTTAGTGAATAAATATGTTAACTGAAAGGGCTCTATCGGCTATCCACAAAGTTGCGATGATTATGACAATGTTCCCTTGAAGGTTCATCCATGTATCTGTGTTTCCTGCCTTGCGGTGTGTGCAGGTATTGAGTTCTGCATGCCACTGGTGGAGGAGATGCCAGAGAGACGGGGAGATGATGGCGAGGAAATTTGCAAGTGAGCTTGAACTAAGTTTTGGGAGCTGGTGAATTGCATTTGCATGTGTGGACCAACATGAGCGAGCATGTCATTCTAGTTTCCTTTTTGAAATGTAAAAAAAATGACCGAAATCTGGCAGCACAGGGAGTTGTTTCTGTGTCGGAGCACTGAGCCAACATTGCTGAGATCCCGGATGTCAAGTCTGGGTCTCGCCTATCTGTCATTAAATGGGCTTCTGAAGCATAGTAAGTTGATGGTCTTAGCCTGGTCACCAATGATTTAAAAAAAATGTCACTTGATTTGGCTGTGTTCCAGCTCTTGAGAATTGAATATATTGGTTCCAATGAACACCCTTTGCAGGACATATAAGAGGGCCAAGCGATGTTGATGCTTATGAAGTGTGACCGTCACGTGTGCAGGGAGGAGCAGAGCGAAGAGGACGAGCAGCTGATGGGAGGTGTCGAGTGGCTGAAGGAGATCGGAATCAACGAAAAATTTCCCAAGCTCGACCCGGCACAAATAAAGCTGTATCCTTGAGCTGTAGGCATCGCATGCCGCGGTGGTGTAATGGTTATCCAGAGATCGCTGATTCAGTCTCAGTATAAATGGGTACACCTCAGTCAATCGACAGGTCATACGCAGTGGGATAAAGGGCAAATACTTTGACTTTTTCCAAGATATCTGGTCAGTGTGGAAGTTAAGAGGCCAAAAATACCCTCTGGAAGGGCTCGAGAGCTTGTAAGGTAGTCTTCCTCTAGCAGTGGTGTAAGCAAACAAATGCAGTGCTGCACTTTTGACAATTCATTGGTGCCACAATTTTACAAGTAGAGGAATTGAAAGGGCGGTGGAATGGGGGCTGGTGATCGAGGTTGAGGCAATGCTGCGATAGTTTACGGTATGATATCACTAAACAAGGCTATGGTTTATGCTATTGGGCCGGATCTCTGAACACAGCTGTGTCGTGTGTCACCACCAAGCAGCTCGTCCTCACAGTTCCACTGCTCTCTTTTGAGAACCCTTTACAAGTGGCGTCACAGGCAGCGCAGTGAGGGCATCGCCCGCTTGGATCACAAGGCCGAGTCTCTGGTGCTCGCACGCGGCCCCGATGCTTTTGGCCTCTTCAACTTCCTGCTGGGCAGCCGGGCGGTCGTGAACAGCTCTGGTGTCCAGACCGGGCTGCCCCCAACGCTGCTTGCACCTCTGCCCTTCCGCGGGGCAGCACTGCACACGCTCAGGGTCGGTACACGCACACACGACCATACACTAAAAACGCACAGAGGCTAATTTACGTTCGTTTCACATCATCTGTGTTTTTGTTTTATCCGGGTGACCCCTCCTTTCTTGACTGTACATTTTCATTTCATAATGAGGAACAACTTGTGGTTTTGTATGAGCGTCATTTCACAGTTCTCCCTCAATGTCCTTCTCTGAATACCGCCTATTCCGCATCTGTGGTCCCACCCACGTCTCCATCCCCCACATTCTCTCCCATAGGTTCCCTACCAACCCTCCATTTCGTTTACCTATAGCCCTGTCTTTTCCATTGGAACTTCACACACACACACCACAAATTCAACCGTCTTATTGCACACATATAGCTGCGGCCATCTAGCCACAAGAGGAGTGTCCGCGTTGGTTGGGCGAGTGCGCCAACGCGATTCACGCCGCCGTTCCGCCCACAGAGCCGGAGCGGTGTGGT
This sequence comes from Entosphenus tridentatus, assembly GCA_014621495.2. NCBI lineage: Eukaryota > Metazoa > Chordata > Hyperoartia > Petromyzontiformes > Petromyzontidae > Entosphenus > Entosphenus tridentatus. Next base: position 7,527,777 of record CM025645.2, read on the forward strand.
GCGCACGCAGCACGGCACGGGCCTGCGCGAGCGCTACAGCCTGGAGCTGGCGGGGCCCATCCTCCCGCACTGCCTGCACGAGGTGTCCACGCTACTGGGGGCCGCTCAGGGCGGTGACTTCTGCGCCACCATATCGACGCACGAGCCCAGCGCCGCCTTTAACTCCGCTCTTGCGCAGCCGTCGTCGGCTCCCAGCCAGGTGACCGCCCCACTCGGCCCCCAGACCGCCAGAGCGATCGCAAATCCCCCTCCGTGTAGCTCTCCGATGCGTTGTTGGCTTGTGCCGCACGTTGGTCGGCAAGATGTCTGATGTGTTGCGACACGTGCTGGAAACGTGCTGGAAACGTGCACCATTGTTTTGACTGCCGCGCCGGGAGTTCAAACCATTACACAATGGCAGTGTCCGCCACTGCATATACAGCATATAGATGTGCAGAGGACACCGAAAGGCGATCCTAATGAATAATTAAATAACAAGTCACTCACGGCTAGCGTACACACGAAGCCATTTGAATTAGTCGTGGGAGTTTCCAATTGGTTGGCCACTTAGCTGGGTTGCTGAATGATTGGGTGCGCGAAGCGGCCAATTACTTCGATGGTCCGATCGGCCAGAGAGCATAGGATTGTCTTGTGGGATCGAAGGGAATGTGGGAAAAGTTTGAAAGTTCAACGGCCCGCGGAAGTTGCTACAATGAGGGGCAGTGGAAGATAAAAGGCACAGGAGGAGAGCTTCGGGGTCCGTTAGCAAGTCCCGATGCATGGTGGATGTATTGTTGGCTATTGTGGACTACTTTACAGATCCATAATTGAGGTTTTTTTAAATAATAGATATCCATTGTAATTTATATGACTACATTGACCCCCCCCCCCTCTGGTCTTCGCACCTGACTGGCTCACAGGAACTTCATCACATTTACCCCCTCTATTTAAGACCGAAACAGGATGATTTCTCCACAATTCTGGCTGTCGCCTGATGAGGCTGCTTGTAATTACCGGCGAAACGTCACGGTACTCTTATTTTAAATGTCGTGGGTTTCCTCTCCAACACGCCGGTGTGCTGTACTAGTAACGAATTGGCACGTTCTCATTACGTGACAAACCTTACTCATTGGCTGTGTCGGGTTGTTGCGGGTTTAACGACGCATTTATATTTACGCGATCTAACCCAAAATACCTCTTATGGATAATGTTGGCTGAGACGGCGTACTTCACGGATGCATTCTCACCGGTGCGCCTTGCCTTGCAGGCTGGAGCAGAGTGCGACTTGTCGGGCTTCAATCTGCTGCCTGCCACCTGCTCCCAGCTGCAGGTTCCGCCCTGCCTGGGCAAGCGAGCTGTCCGGGAATTCAGTGCAGAACGTCACACCTACACGTGGAAGCTCTGAGCGCACCGCTGGCACAGGCGTTACAGATATATATAGACCACGTGGGATGGTTACCTTCCTCATGGCTGCAATGCAGGCTGCTGTACAGGCTGAACAGCCCGACTGCAGGTAGCTGCCACATAACACGGGGTGGCGGTGACATCGCGTCGGTGCTTTGCCAGATTAAGCGCAGTTAAAGGCTACGCGTGCTGTGGCAAAGGCTCAATGGAAAGATGTTACGGCACAGCCGCTGACATTATGGGTGAACAGATTGGTATAATTTATCACACCACACGAGCACAACAATAAAATGACAACAGCTGCCTTTAGCCACGAGTGACGGTGATGTCACCACATCTCTTGTGCTGGCTACATGCAATTTGAGGCCACGTGAAGTGTCGAAGGCTCACTGGAAGTTTACAGGAAAGACCCAGAAGTTAATGGTAAACTGAGTTAACAGGTAACACAGACAACACACGTATAATAGTGTGGAAGTTCGAACAAATCTAACACTCGAGCATTGCTTTGAGAGAAATGCACAGTTTAAAACGAGCTGCAGGGCTCACACATTATACATTGTAGTACACACATGCCCCATTTCCACGACCAGAGAAATTGGCTTGTCGCCACAGTGACGCTTCTGGGCCATTCCAGCACAGCATGGGTCTTGTTCCCGCTGACTCAAGAGCCGAGCGGCTTCATGCACTTGTCCCCTCCTCCCCGAAGCAAGAGGGGATTTACATTTTGTTTTCACTTAGATTACTGTAAGCTTGGTGAGGTTTTACTATTCCAAGCTGAATACCATTATTTGTCATTTTCTGCCATTTTTAACTCAGGTACGCCATTGGACACTCATCCTATTACCCCGTCACTATTGTTTCCAAGGGTGGCACGGATCAAATTTTGCAACCCTGTTATGAGTTGGAACCGTCCAGCCCAGTTAGAGAAGATGCGATGCGCTGGCTCCATGTGGGTCGATCCCACTTTGCCGGTCTGTGAACCAGCCTGGCTCTAGTCCCAGCGCTCTTGGAAACGTGGCAACTGCGCAGTGGCCACGTGGCATTCTCCCCCTTCATGATTTGATGAATTGTTACAATTTGGTATAAATTATTTTGCCATTACGGTCCTTATAGGATCTCTCATAACCAACGACATAAAACGTCTACAAATTGTATTGATTCTTAAACGCACGATGCCATGCGCGATGCATATCGTGAGTGTAAGAACGATGAAATTACATGCCTCGTGTATACAGTGCCAGTTATATAACTTATCATCTTGTACAAACATGTTCTTGCTGTTATCCAAGTGAAATGTGTGCGTATTTTTACAATTGAATATTTGTCGGCCAAACCTATTTTAATGTTTTAAACTATTGTAAGTATTAAACTTTTATTGTACGTTTATACCGAGAAATGTTTGTAAGATTTGTCGAAATATGGATTTTTTTTCCACATTAAATGGATCGAAAAGGAGAACTCTGAAAAGTATGTGAAGAATCATGGAGAGTATTAATGCTGAGAATTATCCAGAGGCACACTTGAGACAATCCACTTGAGCACCTCTGATGAGCACAGTTGGTGACGTACGGTGCCTAACAAGCTTCAGAGTAATCTTCTTGGTTCTTTCGGTAAAGTCACGTAGAAGGGAAATAATAAAATATTAATAAATAAAGTATAATAAAATACAATTCTCACGACGTTTCGGCCACAACGCAAGCAGCCGTCCTCAGGTGAAGAACAGGTCTGTCGGGAAGAACAGGTCTGTCGGAAAGACAGCGTCTGAAAAAAAAAGCTTCGGATTATTTGGCTGCGACAGATATCCACGTGAGGCGCCACTCCGTTGAGCTGTAATTTGTGGCCGGGTGGCTTCTGACAGAGCGATATAGCTCAGTGGGCCTTACCTGGTAAAATGTTGGGAAACAAATTGAATAGTCAGGCCCACGCCATGCATGCCACGTGCCCTTGTTGTACAGCCGCCAACGGGCCGTTTAAAGGGGTGCACGTGCGTCCACACTTATCCTCGCCAACTGGAGCGCATGGACCGTGGCGAGTGGAGGGTTGAGCTGCAGCCAGCAGCGCGCGTCTCTGCTTACCCAGCGCTCGGCCTTTTGCAGGGTGGCTGACTGAGCTGCGGTTACTCATTAGCTGTGCCGCGTGGTGGCGGGTTTAACAACACATGTACATTTCGATTTAAAGCTTTCGTGACTGCAGGGATTCATCTTCTTGGTTCTTTCGGTAAAGTCACGTAGAAGGGAAGTAATAAAATAATAATTATTTTATTATGTTTTATTACTTCCCTTCTACGTGACTTTAGCGAAAGAACCAAGAAGATGAACACATGTACATTTACACGATATAACCTCAAAAAAACTATATTATGGATTTAGAACTGCTTTTTGTATTTAGTTTTCTGTTCTTCCCCCACGCTTCCAATTAGCACGGTTGGCCACGAACAGTGAGAAAGATCAATATACATAAGTGCTCATCATCTCAACTACCCATCAATCAACACCTCCAACAATGAATTTCGCCGCCATCTCAAGTCCCCCCCCACCCCCTCTGGGATCGTGCTGCTGCTGTCACAATTCTAGGATCTCACCCAGATCCGGAAGAGCGCTCACGAACAGAGTGGAACAGCAAGGTGGACGCGTCCAGGAGAAACACCTCATTCGAGACCCAAACATCGCGCACCTCCTGGTCTGGCATTCCTCGAAGACACTAATGTCACCATCAACTGCATCACAACATCAACAGGCCGATGCACACAACTTCGTGAATGGAAGATTAAAGACAAGCCACAGCAGTGCGGCTGTGGCCACGCAACCCAAACTGTGAACCATTTAGTCAACCCAATGTCTTCTGCGCTCCTCCAATGTAGGAGAACGACACAAACTCTCCTGAAGCCCTCTCACTGCTGGCAGACCTCAACATTGGCATTTATCTCCTTAACAGATTGCCATAGAATATACTCTCAGATACCCTACATCCTGTATATTTAATACGATGAGTCTGTATGTTTGTATGACAGAGTTGCAAGTTTTATTGTTTTTAATATTTACAGTTGTGTTCCATCAGTAAAAAGCAAGCAATACAAATAAATACAATTTCTGAAGCATAAGTTATTTTTTTACTTACGTCACAAACTGATCAGTCCAACAAGCTTATAAACATGAAAAGGTTTCCTCCATAACCCGTCACGAGAAATTGTGCCCGTTTAAAAATGTTGTTCAGGGATATTTAAAAATAACATTTCATTTGGGTTCAGACCTGACGGGCCATCAGAAGGAACCGAACACTGAACATCCAACGCATAAGAGAAAGGTAAATGGTCACATTATGTCCTTGCATTGAGCATCCGTTAGACACCAGCGACAGTGAACGTAAATTATCAGAAGGAAATTTTGACAATCTGATCCTTTTACAGTCTGCGGCTAGCTGGCACATTTTACGTCGATGTAATCGCGACAAGAGGTACCCACGCCGTCGCGCGAAGGCACGAGGAGCATGCACTCAAGTGACTCGAATGTGGTGACACGGTCTGGCGGCAGAGGTTTAACGGGTCGAGTCCAGCAGGCCGCCCTCATCCATACTGCCAGCGTGTTCAGCACAACAAGCGCGCCGTCTACTTAACAGTGGACGTCACAAAAAAGAGATCACGTGACGTGATTTGCACGAATCGGCCATTGCGTGCCGGCACCACGCTCCACATTTGAAATATTTCCCACAAACGACTCGATTCAAATTTACGGGACAATCCCTCCAATCCCCCCCTCTCCCTACTGAGAAAACTTAGCGGGACCCCCCCCCCCCCTACAAAAAGTCATGAAACTCGGCGAGGCTTTTTGAAGTAAACAAAAATGTTTTCTTTGTCCGTGGCTTTACCGAAAGACCCAAAGAAATAAACAAAGATGGTTGTCTGTCGGAGTTGATGACAGCCCCATTCACGAGTTCCTCCAATTAGCACGGTTGGCTCCGTACGGTGCGAACACAGTTCTACATAGATTATTACGTGGTCAGGAGTCACACGTCATTATTTGTGGCTTGTTTCTGGATTTATTACGTGGGTTCTTCATGTGACTGTGTAGTCCCATTCTGGATCCCGCAAATCGAGAATGGGACGACACGGTCACATGCGACTCGACAGCCACGTGGGGCGACAGTCGGCACCGGTGAGCAACGAGCGGCTCTTGCGATCCGCTCACCCTCAAAAAGCGTAATCACAAACATGACGTCAACATCAAGGCGGGTTCACACCCGAGCGATCAGTCACAACCAAATCCGCTCTTGAATTCGTGAAACGTAATCCCTTTGTCCACGTCTGAGCGAGTAGTTGCAAAACAACTCTACATCTAATCTAGATTTGTACATGTGGCGCGTGGTGGCTCAAGTGTCCGGCAACGTCCTTTCCAATATCGCTTCGCCACTCGCACAGGCCAGGACTGCGACAATGGTGGTTTGCAAATGTGCAAGTTATGAAACACGCCGCTAACAAGTTGCTGAGCAGACCGATTTCACGAGTCCCGTCTTTGCTGTGAGCAAGCGGTTGCACGATTGTTTGCAACTGGTTTCAGACATCCGTCTATAAAACAATGCACTCGCATGCAAACAAGTTGCTCAACTAACCACTTCGGTGTGGACCCACCGAAATACATACGATTGCAACGTCTTGCTTCCTGTGCTACAGGCAGCCACCGTTATTACTTGCAGTACAGATCCTAAGTTGAATTTGTCGAGTTCAAGTGAAGTCCGACCTCCCCCTCCCCCCCCTGGCTCATTTGCTGCCAGTATCAAGGCAGGGGGACGCAAGGCTGAGTGTGAGCAAGTGCAGGCACGAATACTGGGCACCCAACGCATACCACGGAGTCAAACAACGCGTGTTACAACTTGACGAAACATTGTCGCTCTGCGAATTAACAAACAAGAAAAAGAGTCCAAGCAATCTCCTTACTCAACAAGAGTGCCGTGTGGTGCTCGTGTCCATTGCTGGAACCAAAGCCAGTGGTGAAAATTCCACATTTTTAAGGTGGAAGCCGGTCTCTCCGTAGGCTAACCATTGCATTGTAAACTTCCCACAACGTGGTTACCACCCATTACCTCAAACCCACAAAAAAATCGATAGACTTGAGCCGACTGCCACCCTCCCCTTTACGAAGGCTTCGATAAATCACCAACAATGTGGTAATGATTTTAGGAAATACAAAAACACTGAACACAACAATATTAACACCATGACGTTCTTTTTGTTTCCCCCCCGCCCCCAAAAAAACGAGGTTCACTTTCACAGTTTTCACCGTCATCATTCCCTGCTAGAACGGGGGTCGGCAACCTGCCGCATGCGGCGGCTCTGCAAGGACCGCTTCGTGACGTCATTAATTAAGGACCGCCACCGTCTCGCATTCACGAGCATTGCAGCTCTTGAAATAGCGTTTTTTTTTTACCAAATTCGAAAAGAAATGGCTCTCCTTTGTTATTTTCGTTGCCGACCCCTGCGCTAGATTAACTAAACCGAGATGAGGGCTGCAGTTAAATGGCATCGACGGTGCGGGCAACCCTCCCCGTGCGCGTGCGGGTGGTGGTGTGCGGGTGGTGGTGTGCGGGTGGTGGTGTGCG